>ML299430.1:30468-102082 GCA_005239495.1 Nicotiana undulata | reverse complement strand
GGGGGGGGGGGGGGGGGTAATGGGTAGTAAAAGGATATCATGACATGTGCGCTAATGCCACGTGTAGCCCCTCCAGTTCAGGAGGATTACCGGGTATTGTACATATTTGATCCTATAGGCTAACCAACCTAGGACGTCCCTTATTCCTTTTACATATGTGTGCTTAGAATGCTTATCTGTCAAAAGTCTTTTATTCTTATACATATGTGTGATTAGACTGCTTATCTATTAATTGACTAATTCACAACAACAAGTTTGGCCGGGACCCACCGTTGTGGACCTCAAGGGGTGCCTAACACCTTTCCCTCGATGTAATTTCAAGCCCTTACCCAGTCTCTGGTAATGCAAACCGGTTTCATGAGTTACTTGTAATAGGTGCCCTAACGCACCTTAATCCGTTAGGTGGGGACTCTCAAATTTCTTGTACCCCTTTCCCAAAAGGTAATGAGTTGTCCCAATAATGTCGAAACCCGGACTCCATAAGGAAAAAGGGGGCGCGACAGCATGGCAACTCCGCCGAGGAATTTCTAGGCTTTTACCATAACAAATTTCTTTGTGAATTAGTCTGAACGTGCCTTACTTTGTTAATACGTGCACCCTTTTCCTTTCCCATTTATGTGAACTTAACTGTTTATTTTCAAGTATTTATTTTCTCAATATGAAACTGAATTGTTTCTTTGTTTTGCTTCTTAACTGTCACGACCCAAAATCTCACCTTCAGGCCGTTATGGCGCCTAACGTTGAACCCGCTAGACAAGCCAACGTTTGAACCAAATAAACTCATTAACAACTAAAATGAACAAGATAACTAAGGCATCGATGGTCAACAATATGAAGGTTAACCAAATTCAAAATAATATGGCAACTTCGAAATAAAACCCATATATATATCCCAAAACTGGTGTCATATACTCACGAACTGTCTATGAGATTAATGAATACAATGGTCTGAAAATAAGTACTTATGACTGTCTTTGAAACTATAAAATAAGACAGAACTGAAAGAGAAGGGTAGAAGGTTACGCCAAGTCCCACGAACGTCTCCGGGTCTACCTCGAAGTCTTCTGAATGAACTGGTGGCATGCTCCCTCCGTCAGTGCCCACTGGGTCCGGCTGCGTAGTCTGCACAACATAAAGAAGTGCAGGTGTAGCATCAGTACAACCGACCCCATGTACTGAGTAAGTACCGAGCCTAACCTCGGCGAAGTAGTGACGAGGCTAGGACCGACAACAATATAAGTACCTGTGCAATTTTCTATAATAACAGCAAAATATCATCGGAAATAAACAAGTATAAACAGAGACGGGGAGAGTCATGTTGGGGATAGGAGGGGCAACCAATACTAGAATAGTGGAACAGGGTAACAACTGAAATGTAATAGTAAAAGCAGGAATTTAACGCCTCAGAACAGATAATGAATAACACAAGGCACGACATGTCCCTTTGTGCATCACCTCACAAATCACTCGGCACGGAATGTCCCCTCGTGCATCAAACAATAACACATGGGCACGGCATGTCCCCTCGTGCGATAAGCAATAAACAATCAGCACGGCATGTCCCCTCGTGCGATAAACAAAAAACAATCAGCACGGCATGTCCCCTCGTGCGATAAATAATAATAATCAACACGACATGTCCCCTCGTGTGATAAATAATAAACAATCAACACGACATGTCCCCTCGTGCAATAAATAATAACAATCAACACGGCATGTCCCCTCGTGTGATAAATAATAAACTATCAGCACAGCATATCCCCTCGTGCGATAAATAACAAACGATCAACACGACATGTCCCCTCGTGTGATAAATAATAAACAATCAGCACGACATGTCCCCTCGTGCGATAAATAATAAGCAATCAACACGGCATGTCCCTTCGTGTGATAAATAATAAATAATCAGCATGGCATGTCCCTTCGTGCGATAAATAATAAACAATCAACAATATAATGTGCAAACTAACAATAAGAAATCTGAAGTGTACAGAAATACTCAATAAAATTCTATCGTTCTGGCAAAGGACTCAGCTATAACCAACTAACTCAGAAGTGTAATTTCAACAGTAAGAGCCTCAACTGAACAATTAATCAATAATTTCCCACGTCATGAATCAACATCAATGTATCACTTCTAATCACCGATTATTCATAGTACAAAGAATATCAAGAACATGGTACAATTCATCACAATTGACTCGCGGGCATGCTTGACCGCAACATATAGATACTCGTCACCTCACCTATACGTTGCACATGAATTACACATAGCAAATAAGACTCTATACCTAATCCCTCAAGCTAAGGTTAGGCCAAACACTTACCTCGGCTCCAAACTGAAAGTCAAGCCTCAATCACAACCTTTCCTCTCGAATCCGACTCCGAATCGATATTATCTAGACACAATTGAGTTATTAACATGAATAGTTACTCAATAAACCAATTCCAAAGCCTAATTATACATTTTCTATTATTCTTCCAAAAATAATAAAATTCGACCCAGGCATGCACGCTCGAATCCCGAAAATTCTCGAGGGAATCACTCACCCATAGCCTAAGGATCATAAATATGAACTTTCCACTTGAATTCATAGCATTAAATGGACAATACGCGAATTTCTCAAGAACCCTAAATTTACTACCCAAATTCTTGATTTTCCATTATTTTAGTAGGTAATCCCATTAACTATTCATGCATGAAACTAGTATTAGGAAGGAATTAACTTACCTTAATAGTAGCTAGGTCATGGGGTGTCCTTTCTAAGCTCAAAAGTCTCTAATGGGGTTTTTGGTATGAAGGAAATGAGGAAATCTCGTGTTTTTGGCATTTAAAACAGTCTGGCCTACAGGGGTTCCGCACCTGCGGCCTTGGGACCGCACCTGCGGTCCCGCACCTGCGAGAAAAAGGATCGCACCTGCGGAACATGGCAAGGCTGGCTGGGGTCACACCTGCGGAGCCGGAGACCGCACATGTGGCTCCGCTCTTGCGGAAAAGGAACCGCACTTGCGGAACCTCCGCACCTGCGAGGCTGGGACCACAGGAACGATCCCGCACCTGCGGCTAGGCAACTGCACCTGTGGTCACACCAGCAACAGCTGCACCAACAGTTGTTCTAGCTGGTGTTTAGCCCCGTTGGGTGTCCAGAAGGCACCTGGGCCCACCCGAGCCCCCGTCCAAATATACCAACAAGTCCTAAATCATAATACGGACTCGCTCGAGACATCGGAACACCCAAAACAACGCTAAATATCAAAATCACATCCCAAAACCCCTAAAATCCTAACTTAAGAAACTTCAAGTTCTTGATTCTATAACAATGCGCCAGATCGACCTATACAACTCGGAATGACATCAAATTTTTTAGGCAAGTAATAAATGACAAAACGGAACCATTCACGGCCTCGGAATCACATTCGGGCCTCAACAACATAAAATCACGTTCCAAAACAAATTTCAAATTCTATGAAAATCCTCAAAACTTCATTAACTCTCAATTTCCCATTTTTTATCAGAAACCCGTCAAATCAAGTCCGTTCCTTACCAAATTTCATAGATAACTTAAATAACAAACATTGAACCTGTTCCGGGCTCCGGAACCATAATACTGGCCCGACAACACAGGTTTCACATCGAGGTTCATTTTCATAAACCTTTAGTATTTTCAGAAAACAATTTTCTTTAAAAATTCATTTCTCGGACTTGGGTTATCAGAATTCGATTCCGGGCATACGCCCAAGTCCCATATTTTCCTACAGCCCTTTTGGGACCGTCAAATCATGGGTCCGGGTCCGTTCACCAAAAATGTTGACCAAAGTCAACTTTATTTAATTAATTATCATAAATTTAACTCTTTATCAAGTTTCCACATAAAAGCTTCCCGGCTACGCGCCCGGGCTGCACACGCACATTGAGGTGAGATTAACGGAGGCTTTCGGGGCCTCGAAACACAGTCATAATCAAATTTACATAGGATGACCTTTTGGGTCATCACAATCTCTACCTCTAAAACAAACGTTCGTCCTCGAACGTAGAAAGGTACTTGAATCGGGGAAAAGGTGGGGATATCGGCTCCGCATATCGGACTCGGACTCCCAGGTCGCTGCCTCAATAGGCTGACCTCTCCGCTGAACACGAACCGAAGGATAACTCTTCGATCTCAACTGAGGAACCTGTCGAGCCAATATGTCTATTGGCTCCTCCTCATACAATAAATCCTTGTCCAATTGGACACCGCTGAAATCAAGTACATGAGATGGATCCGCAATATACCTCCGGAGCATAGACACATGAAACACCGGGTGCACGGCTGATAAACTCGGTGGCAAGGCAAGTCTGTAGGCCACCTCTCCTACCTTATCCAAAATCTCAAATGGACCAATGTACCTAGGGCTCAACTTTCCCTTCTTCCCGAACCTCATCACGCCCTTCATACGCGACACTCGAAGGAATACCCGGTCTCCTACCATAAAGGCAAAATCTCGAACTCTACGATCCGCATAACTCTTCTGCCTGGACAGAGCTGTACGAAGTCTATCCTGAATAATCTTCACCTTGTCCAAGGCATCCTGGACTAACTCGGAACCAAAAAATCTAGCCTCCCCCGGCTCGAACCATCCAACTGGAGACCGATACCGTCTACCATAAACGCTTCATACGGAGCCATCTGAATGCTCGACTGATCATTGTTGTTGTAGGCAAACTCAGTTAAAGGAAAGAACTGGTCCCATGAACCACCAAGGTTAATAACACAAGCCCGCAACATATCCTCCAAAATCTGAATAGTCCGCTCGGAATGGCCATCTGTCTGGGGATGGAATGTTGTGCTCAAATAAATCTGCGTACCCAACTCTCGCTAAAATACTCTACAGAAATGGGAGGTAAACTGAGTACCCCTGTCTGATATAATGGATAAGGGCACAGCATGTGTCACGCCCCAAAACCGAGGGACACGACCGACGCTCGACCTGGTAGCCCCAGTCAAGCGGACCTGGATTCCCTTTTCCATCCCACGTATTACCTCGTGATTCCAATGTACATTATTAAATTATAATTTAAACACATTCTTACAACCTGGAATTAAATTATAGATTTCTGACATTACCCACATGTGGTACACTGCTTACAAAATATACATAACATACATGTTTACTTTACGTGGTCTACAAGTTATACTGCCCAAAATAAATATGTACATAACCCACATTTCCTGTCTACGGAGCCTCTAAGAGTACAAATGAGTTATATAATACTTGCCGGTAACAAGGCTCCGGCTATACCTTACACAAATACCAAAATGAAAATCCGAAAGAAGAGGTGGCATGAACTACACAGGGCCCCGAGAGGAAAGAGGCTCACCAAAACAGCTAATGGGACGTAGAGGAGGCACTATTGTTGGTGGGTTGGAGTACCTGCTATAGAACCACCTACAATCATCACAAGAATGTAGCGCCCCCGGCAAAATGGACGTCAGTACATTTGAATTGTACTGGTATGTATGAACAAACTTTACTCTAAGTAAACTCAACAATGCACAGGCAAGAGACAGACAGAGAGTCACACAATCACTGCACAAAGATATAGAAAGAAACACAATGGAAGTTCCACAATTCTCACTTCATCACAATCACAATTCCACCCTTATCCCTTCTCAACATTCCACCTTTATTTCTTCTGTTGCAGCGCGCAACCCGATCACACCTGACAGTCACAATCATTTCTCATGTTTCTGTTGCGGCGTGCAACCCGATCCAACCGGAAAATCACATCTCACCCTTAACACTTCTCACATATCACCCTTATCCCTCCTATTGCGGCGCGCAGCCCGATCCCACCAGACATTTTTACAACCCACAATACGTATTAAAAAAATCGTGCCACAATAAACCTTACCAAACACTGAATCATATATGATATTGCCACAGCCGTTTAGTTCAATTACATCACACCACAACTCCTTTTTGTTATTTGTTACACAACCTTTAGCATATACATTCTTACTCTTGGATTCATCAAACTACTAGCATCATTTCACATAGCATGGTAGTGTGGTGATCAACTAAATACTGAGAAGGAATAGACTTCATGCTTCAACACAATTTGAACAACCATTTGCACATATTCACAGCAATACACGTACCGTATGCTCGGACACCACAAAGAGATTTTACAAAGATTAAAGTTAGCCATACATACCTGGAGTCGAGTTTCCCTTTTTAATTTCTATCACAATTCACCGGATCGTCGGTCACCGTCAATCTATTCCACAATGTGACCTATTTCACTTAGTATTAGGAACCTCGAATTCAATTAAGCATTTCATCAAACACTATGTGATCCCTTAGTTTATTAACCCCCTTTTTGTGCATAGTTACCCAAGTTCGTTTACCCCATTACTAGGTTACAGAGTTACATTCACATGCATGCAAGGTTTAATCTTTCATTTTTCAAAACCAACCCATGAGTGCTTTATTCCCATCAAAAATCTGAGAAATTGGGAGAATTAGAGTGAAGGCTTACCTTTTAGCGAAGAAGATGACTGATTACTCGATAATATCCGGGCTTGAGAGATCTTGGAAAATCAATTTGAGTGATGTTGGAACCTTCTCTCTCAAGAACTCTCTTTTTCTTCTCTTTATCTTGTTTAGAATCCAGTTAAAATGAATGGGGGTAGGGGTTAAATGAAGTTGGGGTCGGGTATAAACGTTTGGAAAATTAAAAGCCCGTGTCAAATATGCGGTCAGGAATGCGATCGCATTCCTGACATGCGGTTCGCACAACTAACCGCAGAATGGCCCCAGGTGGGCCAAAATTTGGAAACAATCTGCCCAGGTATGCGACCACTATGCGGTACGCATACTCGTTATGCGAACGCATAGTGCGTCACATAACACACCTCCCCAAAAATCAAAGGCAATAATGCGACAGATATGCGGTCCGCAGAACTGAAATGCGGTCGTAGATTTGACCGCATAGTTGTCCTTCAGTTGGGCAGTGATTCTTTAACTCCCGGGGTACTTTTTTTTCAAATTAGGTCCGTTTTAGGAATTTCCACAGTAAAAACAACTCGGGGACTCGTTTAGGCATTATTTTAAGCAAGAAATTTTACGGGTCTTTACATACTCCCCCCTTAAAATCATTCGTCCTCGAATGAGGATTTGGAAATCAATTAGTTTGAAAGCATGATATGAAATTTCCAGATTTTTTTACAAACTCCGATTATGTAAGAATTTTTTTGCCAGAGTTTCCTTTGTAATTAGGCCTATCTACCTGTATGAGAGCCCCCGAAACACATTTCCAAGCACTATTACACAGTTTTAACCATTCAATAGCTCACACACCAAGTTGTTACCTCAACAATTTACAAGTATTTGGTAACTTTATCAACTACACATAACTCATTCTCCTTACCTCACAATTGCACATGATTCAATCAGTGTGACATATTTGCACATAACTTTGGGCCATTTCAGTGCGCCTCATACAGTTCAATCACCTTAGTAGATCATAGACAATTCAATTAACCATTACCAATCTACACTACAATTAATCACTTACTTAGCACATTTGTTTCACAAAACTTTTATTTGCTTTAAAGGGTTGAAAACCACCCATTTAATAACCTCATATACAATTTTACCACGCATTGGAAATTTACAACAATAAGGCAATTAAGGAAAATGGGGTGTCTTTGCACGAATCGGAATACAACATCAAATTGCCTTGGGACAATAATTTGCACGATCACTACTAGACTTGTTCAAACAGATAGGGATGCTTTTCTCTCATTTCTTTCTCTGCTTCCCACATGGCTTCCTCGACTCGTTGACTTTGCCACAACACTTTAACATAAGCAATCTCTTTGTTTCTCAACTTACGGACTTGCCTATCAAGAATAGCAATCGGAGCCTCTTCGTATGATAACTCTTTAATAACCTCAATAGTCCCAATTGGCACGATGTCGGATGGATCTCCAACCACTTTCTTCAACATAGACACATGGAACACTGGGTGCACTAATGATATTTCATGGGGAAATTCCAGCCTATAAGCCACCTGTCCTATCCTTTGAGCGATCCTATATGGCCCGACGTACCTAGGGCTCAACTTTCCTTTCTTCCAAAACCGCATCACTCCCTTCATGGGAGACACCTTCAAGAACACCCAATCATCTACCTAGAACTCCAATTCTCTTCGACGAACGTCCGCATAGGATTTCTGACGACTCTGAGAGGTTTTCATCCTCTCCTGAATGACTCTAACTTTTTTCATAGCTTGGTGCACAAGATCTGGCCCTAACAATTGTGCCTCACCAGTTTCAAACCATCCAATAGGAGATCTACACCTTCTTCCACACAATGCCTCAAATGGGGCCATCTGGATACTAGCATGGAAGCTGTTATTATAAGAAAACTCGACAAGCGGCAAATGATCATCCCAATTACCCTTGATTACTAAAACACAAGCCCGTAGCATATCTTCAAGCGTCTGAATAGTCCACTCTTCCTGACCGCCAGTATGTGGATGGAAAGTCGTGCTGAGATTTACCTGTGTACCCAAACCTTGCTGAAATTTCCGCCAAAATTTAGCTGTGAACTGGGCCCCTCGATCTGAGATAATAGAAACTAGAGTGCCATGAAGTCTAACTATCTCCTTGATGTACAATTGAGCATACTATTCCGCTGTGTCGGTGGACTTGATTGGCAAAAAGTGGGCTTATTTTGTGAGTCGATCCACTATCACCCAAATTGAGTCAAACCCGTGTTGAGTGCAAGGTAACCCTACAACGAAATCCATATTGATCATCTCCCATTTCCACGTCGGTATTTCCATAAGTTGAGTTAATCCACCGGGCCGCTGATGCTCGGCCTTCACTTGCTGGCAATTCGGACATCTGGACACAAAGTCCGCCACACCCCTCTTGATACCGCTCCACCAATAAATTTCCCGGAGATCATGATACATCTTCGTAGAACCTGGGTGCACAGAATACCTCGAGCTATGAGCCTCCGCCATTACCCTCTCCCGAAGATTATCTACATCTGGAACACATAGCCTACCTTGACATCGCAACACTCCATCATTGCTACCGAGTGAAAATGCCGAAATCTTGTTATTTTGAACTGCCTCCTTCAACTGTGACAATGCTGGATCAATAAACTACTTTTCTTTGACTTCCGCTACAAGTGACGATTCTGCCCTATTATGCACCATAACCTCCCCTTCGCCTGAGGTCGAAAGACAAACCCCCAAACTGGCCAATTGATAAACCTCCCGAGCCAAGGGCCTCTGATCCGCTTCCAAGTGAGCCAAACTACCCATAGACTTCCGAGTGAGAGCGTCAGCCACCACATTCCCCTTTCCTGGATGGTACAAGATGTTCATATCATAATCCTTAAGCAATTCTAACAACCTCCGCTGCCTTAGATTCTGTTCCTTCTGCTTGAATAAATACTGAAGACTCTTGTGGTCAGAGAACACGTCCGCGTGGACTCCATAAAGATAATGCCGCCAAATGTTTAATGCAAACACCACTACCGCGAGCTCCAAATCATGCGTCGGATAATTCTTCTCGTGATTCTTTAGTTGCCTTGAAGCATACGCTATAACCTTCCCATGTTGCATCAACACATACCCCAAACCAATCCTTGAAGCATCGCAATAAACCCCAAATCCCTTTATACCTTCTGGCAAGGTCAATACCGGTGCCGAAGTCAATCTCGACTTCAATTCCTGAAAACTTTTCTCACAAGCATCGAACCACTAGAACTTCACCGCTTTCTGCATCAGTTTAGTCAATGGGGAGGCAAGGGTAGAGAATCCCTCCACAAACCTCCGATAATACACAGTTAGACCCAAGAACTGCGAATCTCTGTCAGGGTCGTTGGTCTAGGCCAATCTTTCACTGTCGCGATCTTCTAGGGATCAACCTGAATCCCTTCTCTGGAAACAACATGACCCAGAAACGCGACCGATTCTAGCAAAAACTCACATTTCGAAAATTTAGCATACAACTGGTGATGATGAAGAGTCTACAGGACTGCCCTGAGGTGATTAGCATGATCTTCCCGACCCCGCGAGTAGACAAGAATGTCATCAATAAAAACAATCACGAAGGAGTCTAGAAATGGCTTGAAAACCCGATTCATAAGATCCATGAAAGCTGCTAAAGCATTGGTCAGCCCAAAGGACAGTACCAAAAATTCAAAATGACCATAACGAGTCCTGAAGGCGGTCTTAGAAATATCCTGCTCTCTGATATTTAACTGATGATACCTAGACCGTAAATCAATTTTGGAGAAGAACCTCGCACCTTGCAATTGATCAAACAAATCATCTATTCGAGGCAATGGATACTTGTTTTTGATAGTGACGTTGTTGAGCTATCGATAATCGATACATATCCGAAGTGACCCATTCTTCTTTCAGACAAAAAGAACCGGAGTGCCCCACGGGGACACACTCGGCCGAATGAACCCTTTTTCTAATAAATCATTCAACTGCTCCTTTAACTCCCTCAACTCTGCTGGCGCCATTCTGTATGTTTGAATAAATATAGGTTGCGTATCTGGCAATACATCAATCCCGAAATCAATCTCCCTATCTGGCGGAATCCCTGGAAGATCGTCCGAAAACACTTCAAGAAACTCATTCACGACTGGAACGGACTCGGGGGCCAACACTTCTGAAGCGGTGTCCGCGACCCGGAACAAATGATAGGTACATCCCTTCTTAATCATCTTTGAAGCCTTAAGGTAGGAAATAAACCTACCCTTCGGCACCACACCATTCCCCTTCCACTCAATAACCGGCTCATTAGGAAACTCGAGTCTCATGACTCTCGTTCGGCAGTTGAGTTTAGCAAAGCACGAATAAAGCAAGTCCATTCCCATAATAATATCAAAATCTACAATCCCAAGGTCAATAAGATTGGCCGTGGTAACGTGACCATATACCATGACAATACAATTCTTATAGACTCGCGCTGATGTAATAGAATCGCTAACCAGAGTCGATACAGAGAACGACTCATGAAGCTGTTCGGGTTCTATCCCAAAACTTGAAGCAATAAACGGGGTAACAAAAGACAAGGAGGGCCCCGGATCAATAAGAGCATAACAATCAAGTGCTTGAACATTCAAAATACCTGTGACAAAATCTGGAGAAGCCTCCGCGTTCTGGAGACCACTCTAAGAATAGAATCGGTTTGGTCCACCTCTACCACGAGCCCCACCCCTAAATGAACCACGTCTTGCTGGAGCTAGAGGACGCATTGAAGATATGGCGGCTGAAGAACTAGATGACTGGGCAAATCCCCTACCCATGCCCTGGCTGAGCGCACGGCAATACCGGTGAAGATGACCCCTCACCCCACACCTGTAGCATATCGGGCGATCCAAATAACAAGCCTTAGTATGGAACCCTCCTCCGGGACGGAGCCCTCCCCTGCTGCTGGAACCTTCCTCCGGGATGACCTAACTGATAGGGCCTCCTGCTGTCGGATCCTGGTCTCCAACCGGTGCACTGGATGAGGATTGTGCATAAGACTGGGATGGCCCTGATGGCCCCCTCCCCTGAACTTGTCTCCCCCCTGCAACTGCACTCCCTGAGTGACCCGCCGACCGGGCTCTGCTGCTACACTCCTTGTCTGCCCGTATCTTCAACTTTCTAGCCTCCGTGAACCCCACGGTCTTTCCATAATTCATATCCGAGTGTAAAGCCGCTGTAGCAGCCTCATTCACAACCAAAGGACTGAGACCCTGAACAAATCGTGGAACTCGAGCATCCATGGTCGACAATAACTGAGGAGCATACTTGGACAACCTTACGAACTCGATGTGGTACTCCCAAACACTCATACTGCCCTGTTTGAGGACCTCAAACTCAGTAGCACGGGCTGCCACAGTCTCGACAGGAAAATAGTGATCCATGAACGCATCCACGAACTTGTCTAGCCGGAGGACTTCCCTCCCTACGGGAACCCTCCCACATCTCGAACCACGAATATGCTCCCCCCCCAGCCTGTAGGAAGCTAAATCGACCCCTTCTGTCTCTGTAGCCTTCCTCACCCGAAGGGTCTTGTACATCTCATCAAGAAAATCTTGTGGATCGGCCTCTGGATCCTTACCCGAGAACTCTGGAGGGGCCAACCGCAGAAACTGGTTGACTCTGGAGCCGGCGGAATCTCCCTGTCCGCTGGAGGACGCAGGGGTAGCATGAGTTCTTTGGGCATGAGCGGCCACCAACTGAGTCAACATATGAATAGCTCCTCCGAGGTCCCCCTCGGACATACCGTGACCGGAAGCTGGAACTGTAGAGGGATCCGGAATATTAGCAGGAGGGATTGCAGCACCCTCCGCCGCCGCAGGAACAGGAATGCTTTGATCTGGAATAGAAGGGTCAGGAAGATTCAAGGTCGGGGAGTCACTCTCACCCGCACTATCAGGTACATGATTCACAGCCACACTTGGGGTGGCATTGGCCTCAAGGCCGAGTCGAGCTCTCTTCTTTGGTGCCATTACTGAAAATTTCGGAACAAAGCACGAATTAGGCAAGGACATTTTCACTTTCCGGTTCACCGCACGATATAGAATAATAATAAAAGGATAATTTCAAAAATGTCCATGTAGACCCCTAATTGTAGATGTGGTCGACAACACACCGATAAGAAGGGCTCTATTAGACATGGCTCCGAGACATCCTAGGACTTTTTTAAAAACCTTAGGCTCTGATACCAAGTTTGTCACGCCCCAAAATCGAGGGACACGACCGGTGCTCGACCGGGTAGACCTAGTCAAGCGGACCTGGATTCCCTTTTCAATCCCACGTATTACCCCGTGATTCCAATGTACATTATTCAATTATAATTTAAACACATTCCTACAACCTGAAATTATATTCTAGATTTCTGTCATTACCCACATGTGGTACAATACTTACAAAATATACATAACATAAATGTTTACTTTACGTGGTCTACAAGTTATACTGCCCAAAATACATATGTACATAACCCACATTTCCTGTCTACGGAGCCTCTAAGAGTACAAAGGAGTTATATAATACTTGCCGGTAACAAGGCTCCGGCTATATCTTACACAAATACCAAAATGAAAATCCGGAAGAAGAGGTGGCATGAACCACATAGGGCCACGAGAGGAAAGGGGCTCACCAAAGCAGCTGATGGGACGTAGAGGAGGCACTACTGTTGGTGGGCTGGAGTACCTGCTATAGAACCACCTACAATCATCACAAGAATGTACCGCCCCCGGCAAAAGGGACGTCAGTACATTTGAATTGTACTGGTATGTATGAACAAACTTTACTCTAGGTAAACTCAACAATGCACAGGCAAGAGACAGACATAGAGTCACACAATCAATGCACAAAGATATAGAAAGAAACACAATGGAAGTTCCACAATTCTCACTTCATCACAATAACAATCACAATTCCACCCTTATTCCTTCTCAACATTCCATCCTTATTTCTTCTGTTGCCGTGCGCAACCCGATCCCACCTAACAATCACAATCATTTCTTATGTTTCTGTTGCGGCGTGCAACATGATCCCACCGGACAATCACATCTCACCCTTATCACTTCTCACATATCCCCTTATCCCTCCTGTTGCGGCGCGCAACCCGATCCCACCAGACAATCATATCTCATATCAACAATGACAGTTCACAATTCAATCACAGAAAAATTCAGCAATAGGAATATAGCTTCTTTACAACCCACAATACGTAAAAAAACAATCGTTCCACAATAAACCTTACCAAACTGTGAATCATATACGATATTTCCACAGCCGTTTAGTTCAATTACATCACACCACAACTCCTTTTTGTTACTTGTTACACAGCCTTTAGCATATACATTCATACTCTTGGATTCATTAACCTACTAGCATCATTTCACATAGCATGGTAGTGTTGTGATCAACTAAAGACAGACAAGGAATACACTTCACGCTTCAACACAATTTGAACAACCATTTGCACATATTCACACCAATACACGTACCGTATGCTCGGACACCACAAAGCGATTTTACAAAGATTAAAGTTAGCCATACATACCTGGAGTCGAGTTTCCCTTTTTAATTTCTATCACAATTCACCGGATCGTCGGTCACCGTCAATCTATTCCACAATGTGACCTATTTAACTTAGGATTAGGAACCTCGAATTCAATTAAGCATTTCAACAAACACTATGCGATCCCTTAGGTTACAAACCCCCTTTTTGTGCATAATTACCTAAGTTCGTTTCCCCCATTACTAGGTTACGGAGTTACATTCACATGCATGCAAGGTTTCATCTTTCATTTTTCAAAACCAACCCATGAGTGCTTTATTCCCATCCAAAATCTGAGAAATTGGGAGAACTAGAGTGAAGGCTTACCTTTTAGCGAAGAGGATGACTGATTACTCGATAATATCCGGGCTTGAGTGATTTTGGAAAATCAATTTGACTGATGTTGGAACCTTCTCTCTCAAGAACTCTCTTTTTCTTCTCTCTATCTTGTTTAGAATCCAGTTAAAATGAAAGGGGGTAGGGGTTAAACTAAGCTGGGGTCGGGTATAAAAGTTTGGAAAATTAAAAGCCTGTGTGCGGTCCGTAGAGCTGACCGCAGAATGGCCCCAGGTTGGCCAAATTTTGGAAACAATCTGCCCAGGTATGCGACCACTATGCGGTCCGCATACTCGTTATGTGATCGCATAGTGCATGGCATAACACCCCTCCCCAAAATCAAAGGCAATAATGCGACAGCTATGCGGTCCGCAGAACCGAAATGCGGTCACAGATTGGACCCAATAGTTGTCCTTCAGTTGGGCAGTGATTCTTTAACTCCGGGGGTACTTTTTGTTCACATTAGGTCCGTTTAATGAATTTCCACAGTAAAAAAAAACTCGGGGATTCGTTCGGGCATTTTTTTAAGAAAGAAAATTGACGGGTATTTACACCATGCAATCGGACAATCTCTCTCATATATATCTTTGCCAACTTCTTTGTTGAATATGAAACTGATACCGGAATGAAGTGCGCTGACTTGGTCATCCTGTCCACCACAACCCAAACCGCATCAAACATCCTCTGAGTCTGTGGCAGTCCAACTACAAAGTCCATGGTGATACGCTCCCACTTCAACTCAGGAAGCTGAATCTGCTGCATCAAACCACCGGGTCTCTGGTGCTCGTACTTAACCTGCTGACAGTTCAAGCACCGAGATACATAAGCTACAATATCCTTCTTCATCCTCCGCCACCAATAGTGCTGCCGCAAGTCTTGGTACATCTTTGCGGCTCCCGGATGAATGGAATACCGGGAACTATGGGCCTCATGTAGTATCAACTCACGAATACCATCAAAATCAGGTACACAAATACGACACTGCATCCGCAAAACTCCCTCATCATCAACCGTAACCTTCTTAGCACCTCTGTGACGGACTGTATCTCTAAGAACACATAAATGACGATCATCATACTGCATGGCCGGAATACGGTCATACAAGGCCACGGTATGGGCCAACACACTACCAGTCTCAGAAACCTCCAACCTCACAAATCGGCTGGCTAAATCCTGAACATCCAACGCAAGAGGTCGCTCCCCGACTGATAAATAAGCTAGACTTCCCATACTGACTGACTTCCGGCTCAATGCATAGGCCACCACATTGGCCTTCCCCGGATGATAAAGAATGGTAATATCATAATCCTTCAGTAACTTTAACCACCTTCTCTGCCTCATGTTCAACTCATTTTGCCTGAATAGATATGTAAACTGTTACACCATACAAGTAATGCCTCCAAATTTTCAATGCATGAACAATAGTTGCAAGCTCCAGATCATGAACCGAATAGTTCTTCTCATTAATCTTCAACTGACGAGAAGCATAGGCTATAACCTTGCCATTCTGCATCAACATTACACCAAGTCCAACTCGTGAGGCATCACAATACACGGTATACGGTCCTGAACCTGTGGGCAACACCAACACCGGTGTCGTGGTCAAGGCTGTTTTGAGCTTCTGAAATCTCGCCTCATACTCATCAGACCACCTGAACTGAGCACACTTCTGGGTCAACCTTGTCATATGGGCTGTGATAGATGAAAAGCCCTCCATAAATCAGCGATAATAACTGCTGAAATGGGCCTAGGCCAATCTCTAACTGCTGAAATCTTCTTGGGATCCACCTGAATGCCCTCTGATGAAATCACGTGGCCTAGAAATGCAACTGAACTCAACCAAAACTCACACTTGGAGAATTTGGCATACAACTGGCTATCCCTCAAAGTTTGGGGGACGATTCTAAGGTGCTGCTCGTGCTCCTCTCGACTGCGGAAGTATATCAATATATCATCAATGAAGACAACAACGAACGAGTCCAAAAGAGGCCTGAACACCAGGTTCATCAACTACATAAAAGCAGCAGGGGCATTTGTCAACCCGAATGACATCACCAAGAACTCATAATGCCCATAACGAGTGTGAAAGGCCATCTTAGGTACATCAGATGCCCTAATCCTCAGCTAATAGTAACCAGATCTCAAGTCTATCTTGGAAAGCATTATAGCACCCTGAAGTTGGTCAAATAGATCATCAATCCTCGGCAGAGGATACTTGTTCTTGATAGTAACCTTATTTAGCTGCCGGTAGTCAATACACATTCTCATTAAGCCATCTTTCTTCTTAACGAACAACACTGGAGCACCCCAAGGAGAAACACTAGGCCTAATGAAGCCTTTATCCAAAAAGTCCTGCGACTGATCCTTCAATTCCTTCAACTCTGGCGGGGACATACAATATGGTGGAATAGAAATAGGTTGAGTGCCCTGAGCCACCTCGATACAAAAGTCAATATCCCTGTCGGGTGGAATACCCGGCAGGTCAGTAGGGAAAACCTCTAGGAACTCACGAACCACAGGCACAGACTCCATAGGAGGAACCTCAGCACTAGAATCACGAACATAGGCCAAATAGGCCAAACAACCCTTCTCGACCATACGCCGAGCCTTCATATAAGAAATAACTCTGCCAGAAGAATGGCTAGGAGTCCCTCTCCACTCCAAACGAGGCACACCTGGCAAGCCCAAGGTCACTGTCTTGGCATGACAGTCCAGAATAGAATGATAGGGAGATAGACAATACATCCCCAATATGACGTCAAAGTCCACCATATCCAGAAGAAAATGATCAACCTGAGTCCCCATACCACCAATAACTACTAAGCAAGCACGATAGACTTGATCTACCACAATAGAATCACCCAGCGGGGTAGACACATATACAGGAGCACTCAAGGAATCACGGGACATGCTCAAGTAAGGGGTAAAATATGAAGACACATAACAGAAAGTAGAACACGGATCGAATAATACCGAAGCATCTCGACTGCAAACTGATACCGTACCTATGATAACTGTGTCAGAGGCCTCAGCCTCAGGCCTGGCCAGAATAGCATAGCAACAGAGCGGAGCCCCTCCAACCTGAACATCTCTGGGTCTACCTGCTACGGGCTGACCCCTACCTCTCATGAACTTCCCTCCACCTCTATGAGTCTGACCTCCACCTCTAGCAACACGACCACCCCTAACTAACAAAGGGGGCGAGGGTGCACCTGATGCGGGAACCCTGATATTGAGAACTAGCAAAACCTCGGAGGCAAAACCTGGAAATATCCCCCATACCACCGCAAGTGTAGCAATCCATCGGCTGCTGAGAATACTGACCCTGGAACTGTCCATGACGACCAGAATGACTACCCTGAAGACTCTGAATCGGCGGTGCACTGATGGGAGCTGATGATGCACTGCGAGATGCCTGGAGTGCTGACTGATACGGCCTAATGGGATGACCTCTACCAAATGAATCTCTGCCTCCAGATGAGGCACCACTGAAACAGCCGAAATGACGAGGTCTCTTGTCAGACCCCTGACCACCACCCTGGGATAATACTATCTCAATGCGTCTGACCATATCGGCTGCATCCTGAAAGGAGATAACAGTACCTGTCTCCCTGGATATTTGAAGTCTGATAGGCTGGGCCAAACCCTCAATAAATCTCTGAACCCTCTCCCGATCAGTGGGAAGTATCATAAGTGCATGCCTGGCTAGAGTGATGAACCTGGTCTCGTATTAAGTGGCAGACATAGATCCCTGTTGGAGGCGCTCCAACTGCCTCCGAAGATCCTCTTGCTGAGTAATGGGAAGAAACTTCCCCAAGAATAGCTCGGAGAACTAAGCCCAAGCCAATTGTGCATACCCCATTGGTCTGGTCAGGCAATAGTCTCTCCACCAAGTCTTAGCGGAACCCGAAAGACGAAATGTAGCAAAGTCAACTCCATTGGACTCCACAACGCCCATGTTCGTCTAAATAATCCTGGGGATCCTCTTATGGGGCACCACCAAATGTAGTAGTGAATAACTTGGTGAACCGATCCATTAATCATAGAGCATCTGTTGACATAGTTGCACCCTCGGCTGCCGGTGCCACAATACCCGGCTGAGCTACTCCAGCCGTCTGAGGTGCTGGAGCCTGAAACATAGTGGCAAACTGCTCTTGGGTGTGAATAACAGGAGTCTGGGTCCCTCCCCCAACCTGAGAACCAGCTAGTGCAGTAGGAAGAAATCGGCCTGAGCCGCACTCTCCATTAGTCCCACCAAGCGGACTAGAGCGTCCTGAAGCACCGGGATAGCAATGAACCCCTCTGGAACCTGAGCTGCTCCAACTGGGACTGTCTGAGTTTGAACCTCACCGGCAAAGTCTACTTGTGGGTCGTCTACTAGGGCTGCTGCTCTGGGCTGAACCCTACCCCTGCCTCGGCCTCTGGCACGGCCTCGGCCTCTGCCCCTCGTAGGAGCTACAATAGGAGGATCAAGCTGCTAGTCGGTCGAGAGGAAGCACGCGTCCTCGCCATCTGCGAGAGAGTAGAATAGAGGCTCAATTAGTATTTAGAAGTCAAATGGCACGACAGAGAATGAAAGATATGAAGTTATTCCTAACTTTGTAGCATCCGGGGGATAAGTACAGACGTCTCTGTACCGATCCCTCAGACTCTACCAAGTTTGTCCGTGAGTTGTGAGACCTAGGCAACCTAGGGCTATGATACCAACTTGTCACGACCCAAAATCCCACCTTCAGGCCGGGATGGCGCCTAACGTTAAACCCACTAGACAAGCCAACGTTTGAACCAAATAAACTCATTAACAACAAAAATGAACAAGATAACTAAGGCATCGATGGTCAACAATATGAAGGTTAACTAAATTCAAAATAATATGGCAACTTAGAAATAAAACCCATATACATATCCCAGAACTGGTGTCACATACTCACGAACTGTCTATGAGATTACTGAATACAATGGTCTGAAAATAAGTATTTATGACTAACTTTGAAACTATAAAATAAGACAGAACTGAAAGAGAAGGGTAGAAGGTGACGCCAAGGCCCACGAACGTCTGTGGGTCTACCTCGAGGTCTCCTGAATGAACTTGTGGCATACTCCCTCCGTCAATGTCCACCGGGTCCGGCTGCGTAGTCTGCACAACATAAAGAAGTTCAGGTGTAGCATCAGTACAACCGACCCCATGTACTGAGTAGGTGTCGAGCCTAACCTCGGCGAAGTAGTGACGAGGCTAGGACCGATAACAATATACGTACCTGTGCAATTTTCTATAATAATAGGAAAATATCAACGTAAATAAACAAGTATAAACAAATACAGGGAGGGTCATGCTGGGGATAGGAGGGGCAACAAATACTAGCATAGTAGAACAGGGTAACAACTGAAATGTAACAGTAAAAGCAGGAATTTAACGCCTCAGAACATATAATGAATAACACAAGGCACGACATGTCCCTTCGTGCATCACCTCACAAATCACTCGGCATGGAATGTCCCCTCGTGCATCAGACAATAACACATCGGCACGACATGTCCCCTCGTGCGATAAACAATAAACAATTAGCACGACATGTCCCCTCGTGCAATAAATAATAAACAATCAGCACGGCATGTCCCCACGTGCGATAAATAATAACAATCAACATGGCATGTCCCCTCGTGTGACAAATGATAAACAATCAGCATGGCATGTCCTCTCGTGCGATAAATAATAACAATCAACACGGCATGTCCCCTCGTGCGATAAATAATAAACAATCAACACGGCATGTCCCCTTGTGTGATAAATAATAAACGATCAACACAGCATGTCCCCTCGTGCGATAAATAATAAACAATCAGCACGACATGTCCCCTCGTGCGATAAATAATAAACAATCAGCACGACATGTCCCCTCGTGCGATAAATAATAAACAATCAACAGGGCATGTTCCCTCGTGTGATAAATAATAAACAATCGGCAACGCATGTCTCCTCGTGCGATAAATAATAAACAATCAACAATATAAGGTGCAAACTAACAATAAGAAATCTCAAGTGTACAGAAATACTCAACTATAACCAATTCGCTCAGAAGTGTAATTTCAATAGTAAGAGCCTCAACTAAACAATTAATCAATAATTTCCCACGTCATGAAACAACATCAATGTATCACTTCTAATCACCGATTATTCATAGTACATAGAACATCAAGAACACGGTACAATTCATCACAATTGACTCACGGGCATGCTTGACCGCAACATATGGGTACTCGTCACCTCACCTATACGTTGGACATGAATTACACATAGCAAATAAGACTATACCTATTCCCTCAAACTAAGGTTAGGCCAAACACTTACCTCGGCTCCAAAATGCAAGTCAAGCCTCAATCACAGCCTTTCCTCTCGATTCCAACTCCGAATCCATATTATCTAGACACAATTGAGTTATTAATATCAATAGTTACTCAATAAACCAATTCCAAAGCCTAGTTATACATTTTCTATTATTCTTCCAAAAATACTAAAATTCGATTTCGGGCCCGCACGCTCGAATCCTAAAAATTCTCGAGGGAATCACTCACCCATAGCCTAAGGATCATAAATATGAAGTTTCCACTTGAATTCATAGCATTAAACGGACAATACGTGAATTTCTCAAGAACCCTAAATTTACTACCCAAATTCTTGATTTTCCATTATTTTAGTAGGTAATCCCATTAACTATTCATGCATGAAACTAGTATTAGGAAGGAATTAACTAACCTTAACAGTAGCTAGGTCGTGGGGTGTCCTTTCCAAGCTCACAAGTCTCTAAAGGGGTTTTTGGTAAGAAGGAAATGAGGAAATCTCGTGTTTTTGGCATTTAAAACAGCCTGGCCTACAGGGGGTCCGCACCTGCGACCTTGGGACCGCACATGCGGTCCCGCACCGGCGAGAAAAAGGATCGCACCTGCGGAACATGGCAAGGCAGGTAGGGGTCGCACCTACGGAGCTGGAGACCGCACCTGCAGCTCCGCTCCTGCGGAAAAGGAACCGCACCTGCGGAACCTCCGCACCTGCGGTCACACCAGCAACAGCTGCACCAACAGTTGTTCTAGCTGGTGTTTAGCCCCGTTCGGTGTCCGGAAGGCACCTGGGCCCACCCGATCCCCCGTTCAAATATACCAACAAGTCCTAAATCATAATACGAACTCCCTTGAGCCTTCGGAACACCCAAAAAAATGCTAAATCTCAAACTCACATCCCAAAACCCCTAAAATCCTAACTTAAGAAACTTCAAGTTCTTGATTCTATAACAATGCGCCGGATCGGCCTATACAACTCGGAATGACATCAAATTTTGCAGGCAAGTTATAAATGACATAACGGAACCATTCCTGGTCTCGGAATCACATTCGTTCCTCAACAACATAAAATCATGTTCCAAACTAAATTTCAAATTCTATGAAAATCCTCAAAACTTCATTAACTCTCAATTTCATATTTTCTATCCGAAACCCGTCAAATCAAGTCTGTTCCTTACCAAATTTCACAGATAACTTAAATAACACATATTGAATCTGCTCCGGGCTCCGGAACCATAATACGGGCCCGGCAACACAGGTTTCACATTGAGGTTCATTTTCATAAACCTATATTATTATCAGAAAATAATTTTCTTTAAAAATTCATTTCTCGGACTTGGGTCCTGGGAATTCGATTCCGGGCATACGCCCAAGTCCCATATTTTCCTACGGCCTTCCGGGACCGTCAAATCACGGGTTCAGGTCCGTTCACCAAAAATGTTGACCAAAGTCAACTTTATTCAATTAATTATCATAAATTTAACTCTTTATCAAGTTTCCACATAAAGGCTTCTCGACTACGTGCCCAGGCTACGCACGCACATCGAGGTGAGATTAACGGAGGCTTTTGGGGCCTCAGAACACAGTCATAATAAAATTTACATAGGATGACATTTTGGGTCATCACATTAACTGTTTTCAATTATAACTGTTGTATTTACGCTTTTCATACCGTGCAAATACGTGACATCATGTTATTTACTAATGCATAAATCATGCTCAACATCATACTCTACTCGTGCCTAAACAAATCCTATAGCTACGCTTGATGAGTGGTAGCGCTCTTCCAATTTATTACCCTTGAATTTGGAAAGGCTTATTTGCGATAAAACTAGTCGATCAGCGGTGCAGTCGACGGTTCCGTGCCTTTCCCCTTCAAGTTGTCCGCTTGAAGGTACCAGTCTAGACCCTCATAGTAACCTTACTCTTATTATAATTGTGCATGCATCATGGTCAAACCTAGCCGGGTATATATGTTGTCCACATAATAACCCTTATCCAAAGTCCACAGAGGTTTCCACAATCCCAACAGATACAACCACGTTTTGTGCATTATTTGGAGAACTAAATGCCAATATTGTAATCATGAATGTATAAATAGTCGAATCTGGTGGGGGGAAAGGGCCTAACCTTTTTGTTTTGCAAAAAAATTAGGCACGAAGTCCCCAGATTCGGCACGGTCAGCAACATTCCACCAATGCTACTAGACTGGTGGGAAGACCTTTCCTCAAGTGACAAGAAACACGTGAGGAAACACTTGGGCAGTTTACCTTCTTTGTCAGACATTAAGTCGAACAATATGCCAATCGAGGCTGCAACTCTGTTCTGGGACGGTGAGAGGGTTGTGTTCCACTTCGGGAATATAGAAATGACAACACTCTTGGAAGAAATTGGGGAACTTGCTCGACTGACTTGGGATAGCCCTGGGCTATTGGTACCTGAGAACCGCACTGGTAAAGGGTTCCTAAAGATGACGGGGTTGAAGAAAAATGTTGTACTAGTATGTATGAAAAAGTCCTACATACCCTTCAAATATCTGTGTGAGAGGTATGTCCATAGCAAATCTTACCCTACATTCCATGACGAGTTTTCTATCACTTCTCTGGGTCACATCCACCGCAGAGTGTTCGATTTTATTGTGGGCTTTTTGGGCCTGATAGTGTTCCATATGAAAAGAAAGAATCCATACTAGACTAGCCATGGTCGCCGGGACTTTGATGGAACGGATCGATGGACAAACATACACAATTGTCCCTATGATCTTAGCGTACATCTACCGGGCTCTAGAGCACTGTCAAAGAAGGATCAAGCATTTCGAGGGTTGTAATTTGTTATTGCAGTTGTGGTTATTATAACATCTTCAAAGGGGCCAGTATCATCAAAAACTTCCGCGAAGCGGATGACTTACATTCCGGACAGGTTTGCTCAGCCGGAAAGTGCCAAAGAGTGGGTAGAGTTCTTCGACAATCTAACCGAGGAACAAGTGCAATGGATGTTTGAATGGTTCCCACCAGACGAGTTCATCATCAGGTCCAGGGACGCTTCACACTTAGTGTTTATTGGGATGAGGGGAATATACCCTTATGTTCCAATCTGAGTCATGAGACAAGCGGGCAGGAAGCAGGTTGTACCAAGGGTCGCAAAAATGAGCAACTTCAGAGCAGACTTTCAGGACGAAGACATCCCTTACATGTGTCAAGCTCAGCACATGTGGCACTGCAAGATCATCGTGGAGAAAAACACCATTGAGCCAGACAGGTATCATGTTTGGTGTACACCTCTCTACCTGGCATGGTGTGAGGACAACCTAGAGGGGATGGTGAGGCCAGGAACCAACCGAGCGAATAGGACCATAAATGAAGATGCTGAAACTCAAGTTAAATACAACAGACTAAGCAAAAGGGTCCATGATTCCGAGAATGAGCACCGAGAAATACATGAGACCAATAGGAGGCTGATCGAGGAATGGAACACTTGCAATAGAAGGTTGTAATATCTGGAGTGAGGTTTAGTGGAGCTGGAGGGTAAAATCATAAAGAGGATCGAAGACTGCCAGAATGCTGAAGGAAGCGAGGGATGACACTTGGCTAGAGCCTACCTGCTGTTGGGACTGCGCGACCTGGGGAACCTATTTGATGGAGTCAAGAAGATCGAGTCTGGGGAAGGTCCTTCTGGGACCAAGTAGGCTAGATTTATTTTTTGCTTTCCTAAATGTAATAAGGCCAAGTGCCATTAGTGACTTATCTTATTATTATCATAGTGTCGTTTTAGGATTCATCTATTTTATATTTATTAAATGAGGCATTTAGTGGCATCTAAGTTCTCCAAATCAAGTTTTCTCTAGGCTTACCTTGGGCACAACGACGCTCCCCAAATTAGGACGCGAATTTACATTCCTGCAATATGTGTTTAAATACTGCAAATACTTCTTTTCAGAATCGTTACTGACTTGGCTACCTTTTGTTTCTATTTTCTTTCTTTCTTTTGATTATTCACATTCCCCAAAGGTTGGTTTGTGCATACTAGAATCATCAACATATCATACAAGATCCAGGGGCCCTCCACCTTCTCCTCCTCCTAGTCCACCTAAAGGCAAGGGAAAAGCGAAGATGGATGACTTGAATAACCTCATAAAAGAAAACACTACACCACCTGAACATCCAGAGGCTTCTAACACTCGGGGTACTCAGGTCCCTAATGATGTTGTTTCGCAACTCGAACAGAGAATACTGAAACTCCAAGGAGAACGCGAGCATGTACGAAACATAACAAACCTGTCCTTCTCACTCAACGTTCCAAACATCAGTCATCCAAACACCCAGAACCTCGCACCACCTCAAAACACACCCAATAAGCACCCAAAAAATCCTCATGCAACTCATCATTAAACAACTCCACCACAAAGTCAAATCATCCTACCATAATACCAGCAAAACACCTGCCACACTTCACGAAACACCCCACTAATCATTCCTGAACCTCAGAATTCCACCAATGATCACCACTATGCTCAAGCTCCTAGTCACTAGAACAATCCAATATATGTGAAGACCCTACCTCACTGTCACGCCCCAAAACTGAGGGACGCGACCGGCACTCAACCGGAGGACCCCCGTCAAGCGGACCTGGAATTGCCTTTCCTATCCCACGCGTTACCCCATGNCGAGGGACACGACCGGCACTCAACCGGAGGACCCCGGTCAAGCGGACCTGGAATTGCCTTTCCTATCCCACGCGTTACCCCATGATTTCAGTATACATTATTCATGTGAAATAGCCATTTAGGCTTAAGCATAAACTTACAACTTGGATTCATTTCTACTTTTTATCATTACCAACATATTATACCAAATACTCACAAAATACATACAATATTTACCAACGTGGATCACGATTCCGAACTGTACCGTTACTTACCCAAAATACATATGTACATTACCCACATTGTGTCTACGGAGCCTCTAAGAGTACAAGGGAGTTATACAATACTTGCCGGTAACAAGGCTCCGGCTATACCTTACACAAGTACCAAAGTAAGAATCCGGGAGGAAAGATGGCATGAGCCACACTGGGCCCCGAGAGAAGAGGGGCTCACCACAACCGCTGATAGGACGAGGGGGGAGGCACTACTGTCGGTGTGCTGGAGTTCCTGCTATAGAACCACCTACAATCATCACAAGAATGTAGCGCCCCCGGCAAAAAGGGCGTCAGTACATTTGAATTGTACTGGTATGCATGAACAAACTTTACTCAAAGTAAACTCAATAATGCGCAGGCAAGAGACAGACAGAGAGTCACACAATTACTGCACAAGACATAGAAAGACATACAATGGAAGTTCCACAATTTTTCACTTCATCAAAATCACAATTTCAATTCCATCCTTGTCCCTCCTCACATCTCACCCTTATTTCTCCTGTTGCGGCGTGCAACCCGATCCCACCTGACAATTGTTGCGGCGCGCAACCCGATCCCACCTGACAATTTCAATCACACCCTTATCACTTCTCACATATCACCCTTATCTCCCCTGTTGCGGCGCGCAACCCGATCCCACCTGAAAATTACTGTCACACCAACGATGACAAATCACAGTTCAATCATAGAAAATTTCAGCAATAAGAATATAGCTTCTTTACACAGTCCTTAGCATATACATTCATACATCTTGGATTCATTATCCCTTTAGCACCGTTTTCATAACGTGGTAGTGTGGTGGTCAACTAAAGACAGACAGGTATTACACTTCACACATCAACATAATTCGGACAACCAGTTGCACATATTTATAACAATACACGTACCGTATGCTCGAACACCACAAGTGATTTTACCAAGATTAAAGTTAGCCTTATATACCCGGAGTCGAGTTTCCCTTTTCAACTTTAACCCACAACCACCGAACCGACTAGTACCGTCAATCTAGTTCACAATTAGACATATTCAACTCAGAATTTGAAGTCATGCATGCAATTCGGACTCTCTCAAGCATTTTGTCAAGCACTATGTGAACCCATTAGATTTCCAACCCTATCTTTGTGAAGTTTTCCCCAACCCACTCCCTCTTACTAGATTAGCACCATTTTTTAAACATGCATGCAAGGTCTTAGCTAATATTTCTAAGATTCATTCCAGGCCAACCCTTCCTTTGTTTAAAAATCAGAAAATTAATGAAAAGAAAGAAAAGGGGTTGGGAACCCTTACCTGCTAGAATGGGGAAGAAAGGGATTACTCGAATTGCCAGGCCTGAGAGACCTTGAAATTCACTTTGATGGAATGGTCTCACTTACTTTCTCAAGAACTCTCCTTTCCTTCTCTCTATTTGTTCAGAAAACTTGTTAAAATGAAAGGGGGCAGGGGTTAAATGAAACTGGGGTCAGGTATAAAAATTTAGAAAATTAAAACACCGTGTCGAATATGCGGTCTCGCATTCCTGACATGCGGGCAACATATTGGACCGCAAAATGGCCCCCAAGTGAGCCAAATTTTTGAAATCATTCTGCCCGGGTATGCGACCACTATGTGGTCCGCATACATGTTATGCGATCGCATTATGCGTCGCATAACACCCCTTCAGTTGGGCAGTGATCTGCCCGTGTATGCGACCACTATGCGGTCCGCATACATGTTATGCGATCGCATTATGTGTCGCATAACACCCCTTCATTTGGGCAGTGATCTGCCCGTGTATGCGAACACTATGCGGTCAGCATACACGTTATGCGATCGCATAGTGCGTCGCATAACACCCAATTTCTGGAAAAATTAAGTTCTTTCAAATCTGGGGTATTTTACAAAAATTAAGGTCCGTTTTAAGAATTTCCCAGAGTTAACCACTCGGGAACTTATTCGGGCATTATTTTAAGCAAGAAATTTTACGGGTCTTTACACTCACTCCACTCAACCCATCTCTTATACACCATAATCCAGTGAGAAGGACATGCTCATCAAGAACCTGGTCGAGGAACTCAAGAAGTTGACTACCCGAGTTCATGGCATAGAAGGATGCATGGGGATAGAAGGTCTGAACTATGAAGACCTGTGCATACAGCCGAATGTAGAAGTACCAGAGGGTTACAAACCTCCCAAGTTCAAGATATTTGATGGTACAGGTGATCCTAGAGTCCATCTAAGGACCTATTGTGACAAACTCGTCATAGTCGGAAAGGATGAAAAGATCCAGATGAAACTTTTTATGACAAGTCTTACAAAGTATGTGGTTCAGAAGAGGAAGAAGCACTGGCAGCCTTAAGGACCCTGTTCTTGGAGGATGAAGACATGGATTGTTGTGTAATCGCCGAGGAGGAGGATGAGGAAGGACCTACCATCCAAGCTGTGGGAAAAGGATCATTCCTCAGAAATTGGACTGTCAGACCATCCAGGGTCCGACGAGTCCCGGGGTAGTAAGGCTGAACAAACACTGTTTATTTTGTTTGCTAAGAAAATGATTTCCTTTTTGCATAGCTTGTTTTAAATAAAATCTCCAGTGTTCCTAAACGTTGTTTAAATTATTGAAAATCATTTTTATGAATAGATATTTATTATTACCATTTTTCCTCTCATATTTTATTTATACAGCATTACTATTTCCTGCCTTGATGAACTGACGACTGTGACATGTGATGAGACAGTGCAGCAAAAGGATAGTGATTCAGAGAAAGAAGAAGTCATACCCAAGGAAATGGTCATAGAAGTAGAATATCTTGAGAACAAGCCTAGTCCAGCCTGAACGAAAGAAAAATAATCAACTTGGGGGATTCTGAAAATGTCAAGGAGACCCGCATCAACATTCACTTGTCGCCGTCAGAAAAAGAAGAGTACACACAATTCTTAAAGGTATATGAGGATATCTTTGCGTGGTTGTACGATGATATGACCGGGTTAATTACAACCAATGTGGATCACAAGTTGCCCACAAACCCAAAGTGTCCACCAGTGAAGCAGAAGCTCCGGAAATACAAGGCTTTTGACGGGATCAAAGAGTACTTATCAACAGTACCAGTCTTGGTCCCGCCAGAGCCAGGTAGACCCGTGCTACTCTACCTTGCGGTACTAGATGGAGCCTTCGGTTGCGTTCAAGGGCAGCATGACGAGACAGGAAAAAAGGAACTTGCTAACTATTACCTGAGCTAGAAGTTCACTCCATATGAAGTGCGGTACTCTCTACTAGAACGTACCTATTGCGCTCTGACCTGGATAGCTCAGAAGCTGAGGCACTACTTCTGTGCTTACACATCATACCTCATATCGAAAATGGATCCTTTGAAGTATATCTTTCGGAAGCCCATGCCTATTGACAAGCTAGCTAAGTGGCAAATCCTGCTGAGTGAATTTGATATTGTTTATGTGACTTAGAAAGCAGTCAAGGGATAGGCACTGGTAGACCAACTTTCTGAGAACCCCGTGGGAGGAGAATACGAACCCCTGAAAACATATTTTCTCGATGAAGAGGTACTATTTATAGGAGAAGACATCACTAAGTCCTACGACGGTTGAAGGATGTTCTTTGGCGGAGCGGCAAATTTCAAAGGAGTCGGCATTGGAGTTGTCTTGGAATCGGAAACTGACCAACATTATCTGGTATCTGCTAAACTCAGATTTCCCTTCACCAACAACATTGCAGAGTGTGAAGCTTGCATCCTAGGACTCAACATGGCCATCGACATGAATATTCAGGAGCTCCTGGTAATCGGTGATTCAGATTTTCTTG
This sequence comes from Nicotiana undulata, assembly GCA_005239495.1. NCBI lineage: Eukaryota > Viridiplantae > Streptophyta > Magnoliopsida > Solanales > Solanaceae > Nicotiana > Nicotiana undulata. The sequence continues at coordinate 72,619 of ML299430.1, read as the reverse complement.
TGCACTAGGTAAAAAGAGAATGGGCCACCAAGAATTCCAAGATATTGCCATATCTACACCATGTGTAGCAATTGAGAAAGAGGTTCACGAGACAGAGTTTCGACATGTTCCTAAGATTCAGAACGAGTTTGCTGATGCATTGACCACTTTGTCATCCATGATACAGCATTCAAACAAGAACTTCATCGATCGTATCTCAATAAGGATTCAGACCCAACCATCGTATTGTGCCCACGTTGAAGAATAAGAAGATGGGAAGCCGTGGTCCAATTACATCAAGGAATACTTGGCAAAAGTAGAATACCCGGAGTATGCAAATCATACTCAGAAGCGTACGCTTCGGAGGTTGTCCAACATTTTCTTCCATAGTGGAGGAACCCTTTACAGATGAACTCCTGATTTGGGATTGCTGAAATGTCGATGCAAAAGAAGCTTCTAAACTACTTGAGAAGATACACGCCGGGACCTGCGGTCCGCATATGAATGGCTTGGACTTGGCTAAGAACATATTAGGGCTGATTATATTTGGATGACCGTTGTCACGACCCAGAATCCAAATCCAGGTCGTGATGGCGCCCAACGACGGGGTTAGGAGAGCCAACGTAAATTCCACTAAGTGCTTCTCTTAACTTGATTCAATTATTCACCTATTTACCAATTTTAAGAAGTTAAGTCATGATATCAAAAGGTAATAACTCGGCGGTAGATAAAATATCTATAAAGAAGCGCGAGCTAAACATACAAGCACATATATGTACAAACCCAAAATCCCAAAACCACCACTACGTGTGTGCCAGGAACTAGTGTCATGAGTGTCATGGGCATACTAACGGAATATACAAAGGATAATAATATATACAATGCCGCTGTCTGCATGAATAAATGGGAAACAAAAGTAAATGAAACTCCATGGTGTTGTTGGGGTCGCCAGAGGAAGAAGCTCACCGTGAAATCAAATCCGCTACGGTCACTATCTATATTCGGTCTGATAACCAGGTGCACCAGCCTCAGAACCTATATAGTTATGTACAGAAGTGCAGCATGAGTACATATTAAATAAATATGTACCTAGTGAGTATCCCGTCTAATCTCGAAGAAGTAGTGACGAGAGGTCGACTTGACACTCACTAAGGTCCAACGGTATGATATAATAATGATAAAATAAAAGCAGTAGGCAGGTAAGACAGTGAGTAGCAATTATGTACAAAACATAGAAATCCAAGAAAAATACTGGAACAATAACAATGGCCACTTTCTTTCCCCCAAAATATCTCACACAAGTCAACATCCATGAAACAATGCCAAATAATCATGCACACACAGGAATAAGACAACCGGCCGGATTCATAAGGTAAAATAGCTATGCACTGTCAGGGATCGACCGGCCCGTCCCAAAAGTGCATTCTTACCATAATCATGTCTACGCACTGCCGAGGATCGATCGGCCCGTCCCAAAAGTGCGTCTTTCAATGTAACCATATCATAACATAGAACAACTTCGTCCATGCACTGCCAAGGATCGAACAACTTGTACCAAAAGTGCATTCTTAATTATATCATCTCTATGCACTGCCGGGGATCGATCGGCGTGTCCCAAAAGTGCACCTTTCAATCCGCCGTGGCGTACGGCCCGCTCTCGTGAGAGTGGGGGAAATCACACATCGCTCGCGGAATGTAAATTCCTAAGCGGTCGCATGCACACACAATAACTTATAAAACTTACTTTCCATAACAAATTCCTTTCAATTCAACAATTTCCATAAAGCCTCAGAGGAACAATATTGTACATAACATGATCTTATAGTACATATGGCGTTACAAGGAATCATAAAAGGCATTACAAGGAAGAATATAAGGCATTACAAGGAAGCATATAAGGGATGATGTGGGCCTAACTACCCGGACATAACAATGATAGCCGCTACGTACGGACTCTTGTCACTTGGTGCGTACGTAGCCCCCAAACAATTTACACATAGCATATACATCACCTATGGGGACAATTTCCTCTTACAAGGTTAGAAAGGAGACTCACCTCAGGTCGAATCTACCCCTCAGACCACAATTGCGCCAAAAACTCCGAACTCTACACCCGAGGACTCGCAACTAGCCAAAAGGTGTACAATTAAATCAATGCTTGCACACTGTGGGAAATATCCTAGTTATTCAATAAAATCGCTATTCTTGAAAAAATTCTCAAATTCCAACCCTTGTTCCGCATGTCTTGTTCCGCATGTTCAAATTCTGAAAATTCACGAAGGGATCACTCACCCATATCCTAAGGATCATTAATGTGTGATTTCTACTTGAATTTATGGCCTAAAACGGTAAATCACAAAATCCTCAAGAGCCCTAAAATTACTACCTAATTCCATGATTTTTGATAATTTAGTAGGGTATATAACCAGGAATTGATGTTTGAAACTAGTCTTAGATAGGGAATTTACTTACCTCAAGTACTAGGTTGAAGGCCCTCTTGAAAGCTCTCAAATAACACAAGGAAGAAGATGGAAATGGAAGAAATGACTCAAATCCCGTGTTTAAATGAAATTTCACTGCCTGGCCTACAGGGGTTCCGCACCTGCGGCTCGAGGACCGCACCTGCGGTCTCGCACCTGCGAGCTGGGGCTCGCACTTGCGGTGTCGCACTTGCGGTGTCGCACCTGCGGACTTGGGCCAGAGGGGCTGGGGTCGCACCTGCGGATCCGAAGACCGCACCTGCGGTTCCGCTCCTGCGGAAAAGGAACCGCACATGCGAAACCTTCGCACCTGCGAGGCTGGGACTGCAGGAGCGGTCCCGCACCTACGGCTGGGCAACCGAACCTGCGGTCACACCATTTCAGGTGCACCAGCTGCATCTTCAGCTGGTTTTTGGCCTCGTGTGGTGTCCGGGAGGCACTTGGGCCCACCCGAGCCTTCGTCCAAATATACCAACAAGTCTTAACTCATAATACGGACTCCCTCAAGCCTTCGGAACACCCAAAACAATGCTAAATCTTAAAATCATCCCTCAAAACCCCTAGGGTCAAACTTAAGGATTTCTAAGTTCTTGATTTCTATAACAACGCACCGGACCGACCTATACTATTCGCAATTACCCCAAATTTTGCAGACAAGTCATGAATGACATAACGGAACTATTTCCGGTCTCGGAATTTCATTCGGACCTCGGTAACATAAAATCACGTTCCAAACCAAATTTCGAATTCTATGAAAATCCTCAAAACCTCATCAACTCTCAATTTCCTATTTTTGATCCGATACCCGTCAAATCAAGTCTGTTCCTTACCAAATTTCACAACTAACTTAAATAACACATGTTGAACCTGTTTCGGGCTCCGAAACCATAATACGGCCCGACAACACAGGTTTCACATCGAGGCTCATTTTCATAAGCCTTTGTTATTTTCGGAAAACAATTTTCTTTAAAAATTCATTTCTCAGACTTGGGTCCTCGAAATTCAATTCCGGGCATACGCCCAAGTCCCATATTTTCCTACGGACCTTTCGGGTCTGCCAGATCACGGGTCCGGGTCCGTTTACCAAAAACGTTGACCAAAGTCAACTTTATTCAATTAATTATCATAAATTCAACTCTTTATCAAGTTTCCACATAAAGGTTTCACGGCTACGCGGCCAGGCTACACACGCACATCGAGGTGAGATTAACGGAGTCTTTCGGGCCTCGAGACACAGTCATAATTAAATTTACATAAGATGATCTTTTGGGTCATCACAATCTCCCCCTCTAAAACAAACGTTCGTCCTCGAACGGACATAGAATCGTACCTGAAGTGCTGAATAGCTACGGATACCTGCTCCGGATGTCCTCCTAGGACTCCCAAGTCGCCTCATCGACAGGTTGGCCCCTCCACCGGACCTTCACGGAAGAAACTCTCTTAGACCTCAACTGGCGGTCCTGCCTATCAATAATAGCAACTGGCTCCTCCTCGAAGCCCAACTTCTCATTTAACTAAATAGTGCTAAAATCAACCACGTGAGAGAAATCGGCATGATATCTCCGGAGCATGGATACATGAAATACCGGATGAACTCCTGATAAGGCGGGAGGTAAAGCAAGCTCATAAGCAACCTCCCCGATGCGCCTCAACACCTCGAAAGGCCCTATAAACCTGGGGCTCAGCTTGCCCTTCTTCCCGAATCTGATAACGCCCTTCATCGACGAAACCTTCAACAGAACTTTATCTCCCTCCATAAATGCTACATCACGCGCCCTCTGATCCGCGTAACTCTTCTAACTGGACTGAGCCGTGCAGAGCCTCTCCTGAATTATCTTCACCCTCTCCAAGGCATCTCTTACCAGATCCGTTCCATATAACTTAGCCTCGCCAGGCTCAAACCACCCGATAGGAAAATGACACCGCTGACCATACAAAGCCTCAAATGAAGCCATCTCGATGCTGGACTAATAACTATTATTGTACGCAAACTCCGCCAAAGGCAAGAACTGGTCCCATTGACCCCCAAAATCAAGCAGACATGCCCTGAGCATATCCTTCAATATGTGAACCGCATGCTCCGACTGGCCATCAGTCTGGGGGTGAAATGCTGAGCTCAGATCTATCTGAGTGCCCATCTCACTGAGCAATGCTCTCCACAAGTGCTCGATGAACTGAGGACCTCGATCTGATATAATGGACACCGGCACACCGTGGAACCGGACTATCTCCCGAATATAAATCTGGGCCAGTCTCTCTGAAGTGTAAGTAATGGCCACCAGAATGAAATGCGCCGATTTGGTAAATCTATCCACAATGACCCAAATCGCGTCAACCTTTCGCAAAGTCCGAGGCAACCCAACCACAAAGTCCATAGTGATGCGCTCCCATTTCCACTCAGGAATGGGCATCTACTGAAGTAGGCCTCCCCGCCTCTGATGCTCGTATTTAACCTGCTGGCAATTGAGGCACCTAGCCACATACTGCACAATGTCCTTCTTCATTCGCCTCCACCAGTAGTGCTGCTTCAAATCAAGGTACATCTTCGTCGCAACCGGATGAACAGAATACCGAGAACGGTGGGCCTCTTCTAGAATTCTCTTCCTCAGGACATCAATATTAGGAACACATAAACGGCCATGGAGCCTCAAAACACCATCCTCGCCCAAAGTAACCACCTTGGACCTGCCTTGGACCACCGTCTCCCGAAGCTCTGCTAAGCACGGATCATCAAATTGCCGGGCCTTAATCTCTCCTAGTAACGAAGACTGAGCAACCACATGGTCTAGAACTCGACGAGACTCAGAAAGATCAAATCTCACAAGGCGATTAGCCAAAGGCTGAATGTCTAAGTCTAGAGGTCTCTCCTCTGCTGCAATATAGGCCAAGCTACCCATACTCTCCGCCCTCCTACTGAAGGCATCTGCCACCACATTTGCCTTTCCTGGATGATAAAGAATAGTAATATCATAATCTTTCAACAACTCAAGTCATCTGCGCTGCCTCAAGTTAAGATCCCTCTGCTTGAATAAGTGCTGCAAACTGCGGTGGTCTGTATAAACCTCACAAGACACACCATACAGGTAGTGCCTCCAAATTTTTAAAGAATGAACAATCACCGCCAACTCCAAGTCGTGCACAGGATAATTCTTCTCATGAGCCTTCAGCTGACGCGAAGCATAAGCAATAACTCCCCCTTCCTGCATCAACACACATCCCAACCCGACGCGTGAAGCGTCGCAATACACAGTATATATATCCCAGAACCGGAAGCCAACGTCAGAACTGGTGCTGGGGTAAATGATGACTTAAGCTTCTAAAAGCTCGCCTCACACTCATCGGACCACCGAAATGGGGCATTCTTCTGTGTCAATCTAGTCAATGGAGCTGAAATAGAAGAGAACCCTTCCACGAATCGGCGATAATAGCCTGCTAGGCCCAAGAAACTCCTGATTTCTGAAGCTGAAGTAGGACGCGGCGAACTCTGAACCGCCTCAATCTTCTGAGGATCAACCTTTATACCTTCTCCAGATACCACATGCCCAAGAAATGCCACTGAAATCTAACCAGAACTCGTACTTTGAGAACTTAGCATACAGCTTCTGTTCCCGCAAGGTCTGGAGCACAACTCTCAAATGCTGCTCATGCTCACCCAGGCTCCGCGAATAAATCAAGATGTCATCAATGAAGACGATGACGAAGGAATCAATATACGGCCTGAATACCCTGTTCATCAAGTCCATTAATGCGGCTGGGGCATTAGTTTAACCAAAGGACATCACCAGGAACTCATAATGGCCATATCTGGTACGAAATGCAGTCTTCGGAACAGCTAAAGCCCGAATCTTCAACTGATGATAACCCGATATCAAATCAATCTTGGAAAACACACGAGCACCCCGCAACTAGTCAAATAAATCTTCCATGCGCAGCAGAGGATATTTATTCTTAATAGTAACCTTATTCAGCTGGCGGTAATCAATACACATCCGCATAGACACATCCTTATTCTTCACAAATAGGACTGGAGCACCCCACGGCGACACACTCGGCCTGATGAACCCCTTAGCCAACAACTACTCATGTTTCTCCTTTAACTCTTTCAACTCCTTAGGAGCCATACGATACGGGGGAATTGAAATAGGCTGAGTATCTGAAGCTAAATCAACACAGAAATTGATATCTCGATCTGGAGGCATGCCTGGAAGATTTGAAGGAAATACGTCTGAAAACTCTCGTACCACCGGCACTGAATCAATGGTCGAAGACTCGGCGGTGGTGTCCCGCACATAAGCAAGGTAAGCCAAACAACCATTCTCGACTATATGCCGAGCCTTCATGAAGGAAATGACTCGGCTGGATGCACTAACTGAAGAACCTCTCCACTCTAGCCTAGGCGACTCAGGCATGACTAAAGTGACTGTCTTGGCATGGCAATCTAACACAGCGTGATAAGGAGATAGCCAGTCCATGCCTAGGATAACGTCAAAATCAATCATATCCAGCAATAAAAGATCTGCTGTGGTATCAAAACCGCAGAAAGTGATCACACAAGACCGATAGACCCGGTCTACCACCACAGAATTGCCCACAGGAGTGGACACATATATAGGAGAACCCAAGGACTCACGAGGAACATCCAAAAAGTGAGAAAATAGTACTGAAACATATGAATATGTGGATCCTGGATCAAATAGTACCAAAGCCTCTCTACCACATGCTAGACTGAACACCCCCGAACTGACCTCTGCTCCTAGCCGGAGCATCCGTGAAATCCCCTGAGAACCTAGCCCTCTTGTCTTGCTGACCCTGCTGACCCAGTTCCCTGCTCTTCAACCGATACCCCTCAATCCGTCGAGCTATCTCAACTACAAGCTGGTAAGGAGTACCCATCTCCACCTCTCGGGCCATGGTGGCCCTAATACCTGACTGTAACATGGCCACAAACTGCCGCACTCTCTCGACATCGGTAGGCAATATCATAAGTTCATGGCGTGAAAACTCTGAAAATCTGGCCTCATAATCTGTCACTGTCATCTTCCCCTGCTCTAGCTGCTCAAACTGACGCCGCAACTCTTCCCTCTCAGAGGGTTGAATATATCTGTCTAGAAACACCTGCACGAACTGATCCCAAATGACAGGAGGAGAATCTGCTGGTCTGCTGAGAATATATTGCTGCCACCGCCTGCGAGCTCTGCCCTCCAACTGAAATATGGTGAAATCCACTCCATGGGATTCCAAAATCCTCATGTTGTGCATTCTGTCCCTGCACCTATCGATGAAATCCTGGGCATCCTCACCCCGTTCACCCCCGAATACTGGAGGGTGAAGTCGGGTCCATCTATCCAACATGTTCTGCTGGTCACCCTCTGCAACTGGTCTAGGCTCTGGGGCTGCTACTACGGGCTGAACCCCACCCACGAGCGGTGTACCCGGGGTATGATGTGTTGATTCTGCCTGACCTGTGGCCTGAGCGGTAGGAGTCTGGACTCCCCCTCCCGCCTGAGAAGTAGCAGGGTCGGCTGGAAATAAACCAGTCTGGGACATAGTGTCCATGAATCTCAGCATACGGCCCATGACCTCTTGGAAGCCTGGCGCCGTCATGAAATCTGCTGGAGCAGGTGCTATTGGAGGCACCTCACCCTCCTCCTCTATAATAGGATCCTCTGGCAGTGCCACTGGTATAGCTCTTGGGCGCCCTCGTCCCCTACCTCGAGCAAGTGCTCTACCCCTGCTTCTATCTCGACCTCGGGCGGCGGGGGCGGCGGCATCTCCCGGACCAGACACATCGGATGCACGCGTCCTCACCATCTGTGAGAGAATAGAAGAGTAAGTTTGAGTACATCATAGATTGCACGACAGGATATAAATAAAGGGAAATTTCCTAACACCCCATAGGCTCCTGAAGATAAGTACAGACGTCTTCGTACTGATCCGCAAGACTCTACTGTGCCTGCCCGTCACTCGTGAGACTTACGTGAACCTAGAGCTCTGATACCACGTAGTCACGACCCATAATCCAAATCCAGGTCGTGATGGCGCCCAACGACGGGGTTAGGCAAGCCAACGTAAATTCCACTAAGTGCTTCTCTTAACTTGATTCAATTATTCACCCATTTACCGATTTTAACAAGTTAAGTCATGATATCGAAAGGTAATAACTCGGCGGTAGATACAATAGCTATAAAGAAGCGCGAGCTAACCATACAAGCACATATATGTACAAACCCAAAATCCTAAAACCACCACTACGTGTGTGCCAAGAACTAGTGTCACGAGTGTCATGGGCATACTAACGGAATATACAAAGGATAATAATATATACAATCCCGCTGTCTGCATAAATAGATGGGAAAAAAAAGTAAATGAAACTCCATAGTGCTGTTGGGGGTCGCCAGAGGAAGAAACTCACCGTGAAGTCAAATCCGCTACGTTCACTATCTTGATCCGGTCTGATAACCAGGTGCACTAGCCTTAGAACCTGTACAGTTAAGTACAGAAGTGCAGCATGAGTAAATATTAAATAAATATGTACCCAGTGAGTTTCCTGTCTAATCTCGAAGAAGTAGTGACGAGAGGTCGACTTGACACTCACTAAGGTCAAACGGTATGATATAACAATGATAAAATAAAAGCAGTAGGCAGGTAAGACATTGAGTAGCAATTATGTACAAAACACAGAAATCCAAGAAAAATACTGGAACAATAACAATGGCCATTTTATTTCCCCCAAAATATCTCACACAAGTCAACATCCATGAAACAATGCCAAATAATCATGCGCACACCAGGAATAAGACAACCGGTCAGAGTCATAAGGAAAAATAGCTATGCACTATCGGGGATCGACCGACCCGTCCCAAAAGTGCATGTTTACCATAATCATGTCTACGCACTGCCGAGGATCAATCGGCCCGTCCCAAAAGTGTGTCTTTCAATGTAACCATATCATAACATAGAACAACTTCGTCCATGCACTGCCGAGGATCGAACGGCCCATACCAAAAGTGCATTCTTAATTATATCATCTCTGTGCACTCTCGGGGATCGACCAGCCCGTCCCAAAAGTGCACCTTTCAATCCGCTGTGGTGTACGGCCCGCTCCCATGAGCGTGGGGGAAATCACACATCGCTCGCGGAATGTAAATTGCGAAGCGGTCACATGCACACACAATAACTTATAAAACTTACTTTCCATAACAAATTCCTTTCAATTCAACAATTTCTATAAAGCCTCAGAGGAACATTACTATACATAACATGATCTCATAGTACATATGGAGTTACAAGGAATCATATAAGGCATTACAAGGAAGCATATAAGGCATTACAAGGAAGCATATAAGGCATGATGTGGGCCTAACTACCCGGACATAACAATGATAGCCGCTACGTACGGACTCTCGTCACTTGGTGCATACGTAGCCCCCAAACAATTTACACATAGCATATACATCACCTATGGGGACAATTCCCTCTTACAAGGTTAGAAAGGAGACTCACCTCGTGTCGAATCTACCCCTCGGACCACAATTGCGCCCGAAACTCCAAACTCTACACCCGAGGACTCGCAACTAGCCAAAAGGTGTACAATTAAATCAATGCATGCACACTTGGGAAATTATCCTAATTATTCAATTAAATCGATATTCTTGAAAAAATTCTCAAATTCCAACCCCGGTTCCGCATATTGAAATTTCGAAAATTCACGAAGGGATCACTCACCCATAGCCTAAGGATCATTAATGTGTGATTTCTACTTGAATTCATGGCCTAAAACGGAAAATCACAAAATCCTCAAAAGCCCAAAAATTACAACCTAATTCCATGATTTTTGATAATTTAGTAGGGAATTTAACTAGGAATTGATGTTTGAAACTAGTGTTAGATAGGGAATTTATTTACCTCAAGTACTAGGTTGAAGGCCCTCTTGGAAGCTCTCAAATAACACAAGGAAGAAGATGGAAATGGAAGAAATGACACAAATCCCGTGTTTAAATGAAATTTCACTGCCTCGCTTACAAGGGTTCCGCACCTGCGGCTCGAGGACCGCACCTGCGAGCTGCAGCTCGCACCTGCAAACTTGGGCAAGAGGGGCTGGGGTCGCACCTGCAGATCCAAAGACCGCACCTGCGATTCCGCTCCTGCGCAAAAGGAACCGCACCTGTGAAACCTTCGCACCTGTGAAACCTTCGCACCTGCGAAGCTGGGACCGCAGGAGCGGTCCTGCACCTGCGGGTGGGCAACCGCACCTGCGGTCACACCAGATCAGGTGCACCAGCCGCATCTTCAGCTAGTCTTTGGGTACCTGGGCCCACCCGAGCCCCCGTCCAAATATACCAACAAGTCCGAACTCATAATACGGACTCGCTCGAGCCTTCGGAACACCCAAAACAATGCTAAATCTAAAACTCATCCCTCTAAACCCCTAGGATCAAACTTAAGGATTTCTAAGTTCTTGATTTCTATAACAACGCGCCGGACCGACCTATACTACTCGGAATGACCCCAAATTTTGCAGACAAGTCATGAATGACATAACGGAACTATTCCCGGTCTCGGAATTTCATTCGGACCTTGGTAACATAAAATCACGTTCCAAACCAAATTTCAAATTCTATGAAAATCCTCAAAACTTCATTAACTCTCAATTTCCCATTTTTGATCTGAAACCTGTTAAATCAAGTCCGTTCCCATCCAAATTTAACAGATAAGTTAAATAACACATATTGAACCTGTTCCAGGCTCCGGAACCATAATACGACCCGGCAACACAGGTTTCACATCAAGGCTCATTTTCATAAGCCTTTGTTATTTTCAAAAAATAATTTTCTTTAAAAATTTATTTCTCGAACTTGGGTCCTCGAAATTCGATTCCGGGCATACACCCGAGTCTCATATTTTCTTACGGACCTTTCGGGACCGCCAGATCATGGGTCTGGGTCTGTTTACCAAAAATGTTGACCAACGTCAACTTTATTCAATTAATTATCATAAATTCAACTCTTTATCAAGTTTCCACATAAAGGTTTCCCGGCTACGCGCTCGGGTTGCACACGCACATCGAGGTGAGATTAATGGAGGCTTTCAGGCCTCGGTACACAGTCATAATTAAATTTACATAAGATGACATTTTGGACAACACAACCATGGAGATAAATTGCATCCACTATGTCCGAAAATGCTACCAATGTCAAATACATGAAGATATGATATAAGTGCAGCCAAATGAGCTTAATGCAACTAGCTCACCTTGGCCATTTGCCGCCTGGGGAATGGATGTCATTTGTCCAATTGAGCCCACCGCCTCAAATGGGCACCGATTCGTCTTGGTAGCTATTGATTACTTCACCAAATGGGTCGAAGCATCATCTTACAAGGCAGTGACTAAAAAAGTCGTGGAAGACTTTGTTCGCGACCAGATTGTTTGCTTGTTCGGAGTCCCGGAATCAATCATCACAGAAAATGCCTCCAATCTCAACAGTGATCTGATGAAGTCCATGTGTAAGACTTTCAAAATCAAGCACAAGAATTCCACCGCCTATAGACCTCAGATTAATGGAGCAGTAGAAGCCTCTAAAAACCCCTAGTCTATTACCTTCGATCATTTCCGGATCTGTATCAATCTGAGATGAATCGAGCACTATCACATGTTTTATATGAAAATTTCTTGTTTATATTAATTATTCCGTCCTTTCCCTAAAACTAGGGTTTATCCTAGTTGTTTTTCAAAGGTTTCTTGACTCCTAAAGTTTTTGACTAATTACTTCCGTCTTTGTGACTGATTTGTGCAAAGAAATACTTAAACCTAGTTGATTTTGTGCGATACTCTGATTTTCTAACCTTTGCTTCGATTCTGTGTATTTTTCAGTGTTACCAGTCATGGTACCTTGCCCTATTTCTAGGACTTAAACGTTTTCCTTTGTCAAATCGATTATTCTGTGATTTTTTCCCTAATTAATCTCTATTAGGGTTCGCATATGTTTTTCGGCTAATTTCTCTATTTTTGTGAAGTTTACTTAGCTTATTTCCGATTTATGGGAGTTGATATTTCATTCCACAAATAAGCATTATTTTGAAATTTTGGCTGACTGATTTGCTCTGTTAGAAATTCGTGTGCATAATCCTTGATTGATTCCTTGTTTATGCCCTTAATTGGCCATCCCTGCCTTATTTGATTGCCCGTATGAATTGTGGATTCTTACTGATTCTTTACATGGAATGATTAGGATTGTTTCCTTAATTAGACTCATGTTATTACCGTTTGTCTAATTGCCCTTAATTAAAGGAGTGTATTCTGAACTCCTTATGTGATTGGATTCTGTGAGTTCCATAATTGCTGGTTTCTGATTCCTATACCTTATTTTGTTCTACTCTTAAACTACTATATATACACTCTTATTTTTACCTCTCAAGACGAACACTAAGTTCAGAACACACACTCACACTCAAACTCTCTCTTCTTTCTCTACTGCTTGTGCTAACTGTTAGTGTAACCGGCTGAAAGCCAAAGTTAGAAAGTGGAACTACACTTGCTTTACATTCTGCACTTTCTTCTTTGACTGGTATGTCTCTAGTTTGATTCTAAAAATCAACTCTATGTGTTCCATGTTTATTCTTGCACTAGTTCAATTTGTTGTGCATTCACTTTATCTTCCTGTTTACTGCTTTATTCAACATGTCTAAATTCAGTTCTCTTGTTCAAATGTGTAATCAACATGTCTAAACCTCACTTGGTTGTTTGACACTTGTCCAACATGTTTACTTAGTCCCTTGCTTACTCCTCTCAACTGGTGTGATCATTTAGTCTCCTAATGTATTTGATTGGCCCTAAATTGTATATCGAATTTTGTCCAATGCACCCTTGTCTTCAACATGATTTTACTACATTCTTGCGCTATGTCTAAACAGCTTATTATCATGACTAACCTGTTAGGTCTTTGAATAAGTATATTCCTAATTGTTCTGTGCATTTGTTTGCCAATATGTTCCCCTTAGACCATGTTCATGTGTTACTTATGTGAGCTCTCTATGTTCCCAACCCTTTTAGCCCATGTTTGTAAAGCTGTTTGTGAATCTGGGCATTTTGTGATTAAGTGATTATTTGTTGAATTAGTTCTCCTCGAAACTGATTTCAAATTTGTTTTCCACTCTTAGTATTCTTCTCAAAACTCTTTTCACTCCTAGCATCCTCTTAAAACTAGTTTCTTTTCCAAAAAATCTTTTCACTCCTACAAGTTATCTCTACACTGTTTTACTAAGTCTTTCAAAAATATGTCAAGCACTCTCACTTTACTCTTTTATTATTAAGTTATGCCCCTCCAGTGTGTATACTGCCCAGGAATCCATAAGATTCCTCCGAACTTTGGCACACTGGGGCCGGCCCTTCCACACTGCACATAACCAGTTCTCAATTTTTAAGAAAGTTCTTGGTGTGAGCACTGCCCGGGATCCCTGAGGTCCTTAGGGAACTCTGACACACCAGGACATTGGCTATGAGATTCTTGGCATTTGGGATCATATTGAAGGTCTGGCATTCCCGGGTTTACTTTGGGCCTGATTCAGGCTCACTATAGTATAGTTTCATTTATTTATGTAATTCATTTACTCCTGGTCTGTAATAATGATCTTTGTAAACGGATATTTTGCAAATTAGTAAAAGGGGAGGGATTCTTATACGATATTTATGGCGAAACCTGGTAGAAATCATGGTTTAGGTTTATATATGTTGATTTGCAGTAGAAATCATGCTTTAGGTTTATATATAATGCAATAGATATCATGCCTCTAGGTTTGCTATGCCTATTCGTATTTATAATCATGGCATAAATCTGTGCATTAGATATTCTGCCTTAGGATAATCATGTTTACTCCTTTTGCATATTAGAAAACATGTTATAGTTCATCATTTATTTTTGATACTTCCTAAGTCTTAATCACCTCGAAATCCTATCATTAAGTTATTACTGTAATCATACTTAATAAAATGACCATCTCTCTCTGTGCATTAAAAATCCTGCCTTAGGACTCTGTTGAATTTTCTCTAAATCGTATATATGTCGCTTAAGTAAAAAATTATCTTTCAATAGGATTAAAAAACAGCCCCAACACATAAATATCATGTTCTAGTATAAATATGCATGAAATCACCTTTTTGTAACATTAATCACCTATATCAGCATGGTTATAGGACTCAATAACTGCAATCTATTTAACTAATTCCCAGAATCTGATTGCATGCTTATAGGGTACTACAGATCCACGCCTAGGCAAGCCTTAGGTAATTAATGGTCTTAAAACTGTGAAGTTATGCTCTGCTTATTTTGAAATTGTCCGAGTTGAATAGGTTCTAAAATCAGTAGGCAAGCTGATTAGGATTCTGTCACTTCGCTTAGAAACAATGTTGCATATTCTATGTTTGTGATACTTATTGAGATATCTTGTTCTAGGACCTTTTCTCAAATTCTTTAAAATCTGATGTTTGAGACATGCTACTTATTTGTTTATGTGTGGAGGTAAATATGAGCCCCCTTAATTGCTTCCCTATTTGACAGTCCTATATGTTATTTGTTGTCTCTTAGATTTTACCTTGTAAACACCTTAGGAGGGTCTATAACTACCTAAGTTTAGAGGTCCTAAACACCTCCAGGACCACGAGGAAGGGACGAGTAAAACACGCTTAGAGTTCGTTAATCAAAATCGCTTATATAACCGCTAGGGGGGGGGAGGGTAATGGGTAGTAAACGGATATGATGACATGTGCGCTAATGCCACGTGTAGCCCCTCTAGTTGAGTAGGATTACCAGATATTGTACAAATGTGATCCTATAGGCTAACCAACCTAGGACTTCCCTTATACCTTTTACATATGTGTGCTTAGACTGCTTATCTGTCAAAAGTCTTTTATTCTTTTACATATGTTTACTTAGATTGCTTATCTGTTAATTGACTAATTCACAAAAGTAAGTTTGGTCGGGACCTACTGTTGTGGACCTCGAGGGGTGCCTAACACCTTCCCCTCAAAGTAATTTCAAGCCCTTACCCAATCTCTGGTAATGCAAACCTATTTCATGAGTTACTTGTAATAGGTGCCCTATTACACCTTAATCTGTTAGGTGGCGACTCTCCAATTTCTTGCACCCCTTTCCCAAAAGGTAATGAGTTCTCCCAATAATGTGGAAACTCGGACTCCGCAAGGAAAAAGGCGGCGCGACAATATACATTGTAAATCTGTCCACACTTTCAGAAAATGAACTCACTTGCTTGAGTCTGATGGACAGTGATCCTCTTCTTTGGCATAAGAGACTTGGACATGCAAGTCTGAGCCAACTCAACAAATTAGTCTTCAAGGACATGGTGATAGGACTGCCTAACATTATGTTCAAGGAATACAAAGTTTGTGAGGGTTTTGCAAGGGGGAAGTAGGTAAAATCCTCTTTCAAATGCAAAAAAGTGGTATGTACCACCAGAACAATGGAACTGGCCCATATGGATCTTTGCGGTCCAATGAGAACATTAAGCAGATGTGGTAAAAGATATGTGATGCTGCTTGTTGATGATTACTCTAGGTTTACTTGGACATTGGTTTTTACATCTAACGATGAAGTATTTGACATGTTCACTTCTTTTGTTAGAAAAACTCAAAAACAACTAGGTCAGAACCTTGCATCAATTAGGTCTTATCATGGCACTGAATTTGAGAATGCTAAATTTGCTGAATTTTTTGATGAGCATGGCATAGATCATAATTTTTTCTGCTCCTAGAACTCCACTACAAAATGGAGTAGTTGAAATAAAGAATAAGACACTTGAAGATATGGCTAGGACTATGCTTCTTTCTAGTAAACTGCCCAGAGCTTCTAAGCAGAAGCTGTAAATACTGCATGTTACATCATAAATAGGTCCATGACTAGACCTCTTGTAGAGAAGACTCCCTATAAGTTACTTAAAGCAAGAAAACCAAATATATCCCATCTTAGGGCATTTGTATGCAAGTGGTTTGTGCACAACAATTTAAAAGACTCACTAGGCAAGTTTGATCCCAGATGTGTTGAGGGAGTATTCTTGGAATATTCTTCTCATAGTAAAGCTTACAAGGTCTATAACAAAAGAACTATGTGTATTGAATAAAGTGTTCATGTGGTTCTTGGTGAAACTAATATCCTTTTTGAGAGACAGGAACATGATGATTAAGCAATTGGGCTGGTAAGAAACTTAAATGAAACCACAGCCCAGAATGAAGTTGCACTGGAGGAAGGTACAGGTGATGAAATAGGTTCATCCACCCCGGGCAACATGACAAGGGGAATAGAACAAAGAGGAAATGATCCTCAAACCTCAATGGATTCTGTCCATGAACTTGTTCCACAACAACAAAACACTGAAGGAATATCAAGGGGAAACCAGTTGGTTGTGAGACCTTACAAATATCAAAGTTCTCATCCCATTGAGAACATTATTACTGATCCAACCTCTGGAATCAAAATCATATCTTCGTTAAAGAATCTTTGTGCTTTTGATTCTTTCTTAACTCTTATTGAACCTTAAAATGTTGTTGAGGCTTTGCATGATGCAGGCTTGGTAAATGCAATGCAAGATGAACTCAACCAATTTGAAAGAAGTCAAGTTTGGCATATGGTACCAAGACCCTTGGATATATCAGTAATTTGCACTAAGCAGGTCTTCAGAAAAAAGTTGATGAAGATGGAACAGTTACAAGGAACAAGGAAAGATTAGTGGTTCAAGGATATAGTCAGGAGGTGGGCATAGACTATACTTTTTCTCCAGTTGCAAGGCTAGAAGCAATAAGACTCCTCATAAAATTTGCTTCTTAGATGGAATTCACCTTTCACCAGATGAATGTCAAGAGTGCTTTCATCAATGGCTATCTAAAGGAAGAAGTGTTTGTCAAGCAACCTTCAGGGTTTGAAAGCAAGGAAAATCCTGATCATGTGTACAAACATGACAAAGCACTTTTGACATAACCAGGCTCCAAGAGCATGGTATGAAAGATTATCAAAAAAAATTCTTGAGCATGACTACAAGAGAGGTAAAATTGACAATATTTTATTCTTGAAATAAAAAGGTAAAGATCTCTTGGTAGTTTAGATATATGATGGTGATATAATCTTCGAAGCAACTATTGATAAGCTAAGTAAAGAATTTATTAAACTAATAGGGAGTGAATTTGAAATGAGCATGATAGGGGAGATTAATTTATTTTTAGGCTTACAAATTTAATAAAATTTAAATTGAACTATGATCCATCAGCAGAAGTATGTAGAAGAGTTGCTTAAAAGGATTAAAATGGAAGACTCCAAAGAAATTGACACTCCCATTGCAACAGCCACAAAAATGGATATAGATGAACCTGGTTCATCCATCGATCAGAAGTTGTATAGGAGAATGAGTGGCTCATTGTTGTATCTCAGTGCTAGTACACGTTACATTGTTTTCAGTGTAGGCCTTTGTGCAAGATTTCAGTCAAATCCAAAGGAGTCTCACATGACTGTTGTCAAGAGAATTTTGAGATATTTAAAGGCACCACTGATATTTGTCTTTGGTATCCAAAAGGTAGTAATTTCAATCTTGTGGGATATGTTGATACTGATTATGCTGATTTTCTTGTGGATAGAAAAAGCACCTCAAGTGTGGCATACTTTCTTGGACCATGTCTTGTGTCTTGGACCACAATTAGGTATAATCATGGCACTGAATTTTAAAATGCTAAATTTGTTGAATTTTGTGACGAGCAGGGAATAGATCATAATTATTTCTTCTCGTAGAACTCCACAACAAAATGGAGTAGTTGAAATAAAGAATAGGACACTTCAAGATATGGCTAGGACTATGTTTCTTTCTAGTAAACTGCCCTATAGCTTCTAGGAAGAAGCTGTAAATACTGCACGCTACATCATAAACAGTTTCATGACTAGACCTCTTGTAGTGAAGACTCCCTATTAGTTACTTAAAGAGAGAAAACCAAATATATCCCATCTTAGGGCATTTGGATGCAGGTGCTTTATGCAAAACAATGGAAAAGACTCCCTAAGAAAGTTTGATCCTAGAAATGTTGAGGGAGTATTCTTCACATAGTAAAGCTTATAAGATCTATAACAAAATAACTGTGTGTATTGAAGAAAGTGTTCATGCGCTTTTGATGAAACTAATATACTTTCTGAGAGACAGGAACATGGTGATTAAGCAATTTGGATGGTAAGAAACTTAAATGAAACCACAGCCCAGACTGTAGCTGCACTGAAGGAAGGAACATGTGATGGAACAAGTTCATCCACCTCGGGCAACATGACAAGGGGAATAGAACAAAGAGGAAATGATCCTCAAATCTCAATGGAACTTGTCCATGAACATGTTCCACACCAACAAAACACTGAAGGAACATCAAGGGGAAACCAGTTGGTTGTGAGAACTTACAAATATCAAAGTTCTCATCCCATTGAGAACATCATTACTGATCCAACCTATGGAATCAAAACCAGATCTTCATTAAAGAATCTTTGCACTTTTGATGCTATCTTATCTCTTTATTGAACCTTGTTTACCTTGAAAATGGTAGTTACAATTAAATTTGATTTTGTGGTTCTAAAAATACATGATTTATTTTAATACTAGTTGTCAACCAATAGATCCTAAGTGTGAGTTGATAAAGTGAAATAAGAGCATAAGGACAGTATGTTATGTAAACCAAACAGCTGTGAACCGGGGTCTCGTGATGGTCAAGGCAAGGCCTCAAGGTCGAGCTAGGTTTCCTGATAGGTGGCAGTCGATGAATGAATAACAGTTAAGAGGGCCTCGAAAATGTCCTTTTGTGACCAATGATGAGTAATAAATGAAGAACAATCAATGAAACACAATAAATGTAAGTAATAAATCAATAGAGCAATAGTAGAGTATGTTTGAGTTAGAGAGCAGAGAATGTTCTTATTCTTGTATTGAATATCATATGTGCAAGAAACGATAAGGGTCCCCTTTATATAGGAGGGGGAATCCCAACATAGTACATATGCATTTATTACAATGATATGCAGCTGGTACAACTATTTAATGTCACCGTACAGACTTGTACTATTCTTGTAAACCTGATCAGCTCTACCCACGTGCCTTTTGGGAATTTCTCACTTGTCAATGATAGTCACTGATTTATTCCGCCCCGAGGTCGAGCATAGGGAATCCACGATGTGCCCATCGGGGTTGAACCACTAGTTGTGCTTCGAGCCTTCTGAAGACGGGCTATGGAATGCCATAATAATCATTAAATCGGACTTTCCGATATTAGCCGTATACAGATAGTCCCCGCGTTTCTTAGAGTGAAATGATAAGAAATGATCTTGAACTCTTGCCTCTTCGATACTCTCATCATGACGTCAGCCCCGTTATAGCATTAAATGACATAACCCAAAGGCTACGTAGAGGTCGCTATCAGCACGATTATCGAGAATCCTACAAACCATTTTTGGTTCGACTTTTCCCCTTCCCAAACGTTGTCCAAACGACTTCTATAAATACCTCAATTGTTTTCCATTCATACTTTTACAACATCGTCAAGTCTTCAAAGCTTAGTTCACAATTTTCTGCATTCATCTTCTTTCTTTGCTTCCTTCTTCATCTTATTTCTTTCAAACTTAGTTATAACCATGGAAAAAACCTCCAAAATGGTACCCTAGAAAGAGGGAACCACTTCTACATCACGCTCGTCTAAGGGAAAATCAAAAGTACCTCCTAGTCTCGAGCAGTGTATTCCACATCCTTTTGACACTGTCTCTGATTTTACCATCGAGAAACCTCCTTCTACACCGGGCTGATATGAGCCCGTGTCTCGATACCTTTCCAATATGGTCGAGGGAATTACTTTCACCCTCGACCACCTGGTCAGGTGGTTTAGACCTCGTCTCTACCGAGGGGGTTTGATCAAGCTACACAGTCTGTATACCAAGGCATTCTTCGCCTGCACTGATGAGGACAAAGACCGACGATGAATGAGTCGGTTCGTTAGAGTCAGAACCTCGGACATCATCCCCGCTGACAGGATGCCATTCCCGGAGGAATGGAACATGAAGCGTAAGTATTCCCACATTAAGTATGCTTTACCTAATTTCTTTATTCTTTTTGATTGATTCTTCTCTGATTGTGCAGCCACCGTTTGGTTCCTCGGCGCAGTCCAAGACCTTTCGGGATGGATCAAATGCTTATACTCCGCTCTTCCATTTGGCAAGCGCATTTGGCATGACTTGGACAAGACGCGGTGGCAAGCGAAGAACCACGGTAAGTCCTTATCATTATCGCTACCAAATTTCTTATGAATAATCTTTATGGAAAAATGCTGATATCTCATGCTTGTGCAGGCCTCGCGGAGGCTGTTTAAATGAGACCGCCTGCTCCCGAAAAAGAAGAGGCCTCGAAACCCGACAAGGGTAAGAACAGAAAGAAGGAGACGTCGACCGAGTATGCAAAATCATAGAAACCTAAGACCCGCAAGCCTAAGACTGATTCCACGGTCTTGACTTCAAATGCTGTAGCAAGTCGTCGTGCCGAAGATAATGATGATGATCGCCCTTTCGTACAAAGGGTGAGGGGAAGCAGTGATGCTTTGAGTGATGCTGGGCAGAAGGCTGTTGAGCCGGAGATGGCCGATCCGGACCCATCTCACGCCGAAGAGGACCTCAAGGAGGATGCGGGCGCAGTCCCCGAGCCACTCGCTGGACATGGTACACTCCTCAATGATGAGTTCGGTGGGTCTGATTCTGAAGTTTTTCTGGGTCGAGAAGAAGCCCCGATAGAAATTGATGTTGTGGGCAGCTTCGAATTGGGCCCTTCAGTTTCTCCAGGGGAGATAAGGGATGACCAGAACATGGGTGCTTCTAGTGTGGGGACCTCTTAGGGAAAGGATGTTACTTTCAGGGACTACTTCATCGATGTCGAGGAGGACACAAATCTCGATGCCCCCGTCGCCCTCGAGGAGGTTGAGAGGCTTCAAAAGCAAGTGATATTCTTGACATACTATTTGTGCTTCAAATTTTTACCCCTGCTTTTCTAACTTCTCTGCTTTGCTGCAGGTCAAGAAGTTGTATGACCAAGATTTCTCAAAGCTGCAAGACGAGTTGACTTTCCGTGATGAGGAGCTCGAGAAGCTCACCTCGGAGCAAAATGAGTCGAACACTTCCTCTGCCCGAAAGGAAGAGGAGTTGAATGAGTGTTTACCTTGAAAATGGTAATTACAATTATATTTAGTTAAGTGGTTCTAGATATACGTGATTTATCTTAATACCAGTTATTGAACAATTGTAGCTAAGTGTGTTAAGACATAATGTAACAAAAGCAGTTAGAAGGCTAGAGAAAAGCATACCGGAGTGCCTCATGTCGAAGGCTTGATGTAGACCTCGAGGGTCTATGAGACCGAGGTTCGGGCCGGGATCGAAAGATCCATGGAGCTATAACAGATTTGTGTGCCTTAGGACACGCTATTTATGATCAATGATAAGCTATAAATGAGGAACAAGTAATGGGAAATAGTAAATGTGAGTAAATGAACTAGTAAATAGAGACATAGAATGTTTTGATAATAAAAGAAGAGAATGTTCCTGTGCCTTCTATTCAATATTATTGTGTTCCTTTACAAAATGGCTAAGGCCATCTTTATATAGGAGGGAGGGGGCCAGCATAGTACATCAACATTTATTACAAAGATCTTGATTGATTCAGTCAGTTAATGCCTAAGTACGGATTCGTACTTTTTTGCAAGGCCTTTTACCTCGATCTTCGTGCTGCCTCATCCCGTCAGTCCGGAGCCTGTAATGCCTCAAAGACGAATGTTATGAGGACTCAAGGTTGAGCCGTACCTGGGATCCCCCGTAAGTGAGCCACCGAATGTCATAACGAGCATAAAATCGGCATGCCCGATTTAGCCGTACACAATGAGCTTCGGGCAAGTTTGAAGGGAGTGCACCAGTAACAGACCAGCTTCGCCGAGAAGGTAACATGACACTCATTAGTTCATTTTTTATTCTCATAATCCAGTTCTCACTGTCCGGATTTGTCTTTGCAGATTGAGCAAAAGAATGCCCTGGTGGGGAAACTTCAGGAGGATGTCGTAGCCAAGGAAGTTGAGATCCTCGAGCTAAAGCGGCAGAATAATGTTGTGGCCTTGGAGAGAGATATTCTTCGGGGATATTTGACCTCGACCCGGGGTTTTCTTCGCAGTGCTTAGGAGGAGGCTACTGCATTATCTACGGCCAAGTCTGAGGCTGATGAACATGTAGCCTCGTATAGAAGGGATGTCGTTGTTGCTAATGATCAAGCTAGGGAGATATCAAAAAAGGCAGAGCTAAGACTGGCTTGAGTCGTTGCTCACAACCGCTTGCAAGCTAGGAGGCAAAAGTTCAAGGAGGCAAGTGCCGAAGGTGCCGATCTCTCTACTGAGATTGAGAAAGCCCGGACCTTAGAGGAAGAATCAGCACTTTCGACTTCTTCGGACCACGGCTCTGGAAGTGACTCAGATAGCTGTGAGGGCGAAGAGTAGGCTTGCTTGTTGTTCTTGCTTTTTCTTTTCTATCTTTTTGTGTATGGGATCCTCGGGGGAGCTTTGTAAAGATACCTTTGTAAATGTATTTTTGGGAATGCAAAAAGACTCCTTTTCAAATTTTGCCCTTTGTGTTTATGCTCTCTGGGGCTGAGTATTGGCATGTCAAGAACTCCCATGTGCAGAAGATGAGAGTAGCAGAAATGAGGATGTTGATATGGATGTGTGGGTGTACCAGGCGAGATAGTATTAAGAATGAAGTTATCCGGGACAGAGTGGGAGTAGCCTCTGTGGAGGACAAGATGCGGGAGTCGCGCCTGAGATGGTTCAGACATTTTAGGAGAAGAATCATTGATGCCCCTGTTAGGAGGTGTGAGAGGTTGGCCATGGGGTGTTTGAGAAGGGGTCGAGGTAGGCCTATGAAGTACTGGGGAGAAGTGATTAGGCAGGACATGGCGATGCTTCAGCTCACTGAGGACATGACACTTGATAGGAGAGTGTGGAGGTCGCGGATTAAGGTAGAAGGTTAATAGGTAGTTTACATTGTTCACCAATAGGCGTAGTAGCATGCATTTCCCTTCATATTCTTAGATTTATATTACAGTATGTGATTTTGGGCGCCACATGTATTGTATTCCCTGTTGCTTTTATTAGATACTATTTATCCTTAATATGTGCCTTTCTATTTTTTTATTTTTTATTATATATATTTCATGTTTTATTTTGATATTATTGGATACTATTTATCCTTTATCTGTGACTTTCTTTTTTTCTTTTTTCTTTTTTTTTTCTTTCATCTTTCTACCTTCCTTGCTTCCCTCTTCTTCTTCTTGCCCTTCATGAACCGAGGGTCTATTGAAAACAGCCTCTCTACCTGCATTAGGTAGGGGTAAGGCCTGCGTACAGACTACCCTCCCTAGACCCCACAAGTTGGGAGCAAACTGGGTTTGTTGTTGTTGTTGTGTTTATGCAAAGGTTATTCTTCGATTTTGAACTTATATCCTTCGAGCCCAAACTTGCAGTAATAAAGATCCCCGAGGCTGGGTTGATATGGGGACCTCGATCCCTCGGACGTTGTATGACAGCGTCATTCATAAATCACTTCCCCAAAAGCTTATAATGACTTGGTCAGAATTAATTGGCCTTCAAAGTAGGCGAACAATCGCCGCTTGTTCTATATATGTATTTTCTTCCCCTTCATTTGAGGACTTTGCTACTTTGAGGAACTATCTTTTTTATAGAGTTTCTCTTCTTTGGATAAGTTCCTCCACCATTTTAATTCAAAGCTTTCGCCTAAGTTTTCATCTCAATTTTCTTGTTTTACCATAGTTATGGCTGTCATGCCCAAGTCCACTCAGCAAGAAGAGGGAAGTTCTGCCCCTGCTTCACGCCCGGTCGGCGGCACACCGCAGGTGTCTTGTGAGCTAACCTCGAGATGCTTTGTCTCGAGGAGGGACTTTATGTTAGAGAGACCTCCCAATGTTCAGGTCCATCAGGAGCATGCATCGAGGTTCATCCCATCAATAGGAGAGAAACACCTCAAGGCATAGAGAAGAGACTGTGGATGGGGAGAAAAGGTGGTACTACAGGTACCTTCCCTGGAAGAGTATATCATGGCTCATGTAGAGGGGGTTTTAAATGTATATACTTACCCCTTTACGCTGGGCCCTCTCGACAGAGTCGTACTCGAGTTCTGTCGAAGATATCGGGTCACCCTGGCACAGGTTCACCCGTCATTTTGGAGGATAGTGTTGATGATAAGGTTCTTTGCGGAGAAAGCCGGGCTCGAGTTCACCCTCAGTCATCTCATTAGATTATACCGGCCCTTACATTACAGGGGACTGATTACTTTACGACGTCGATCCACCAGGCCCTTTGTTGCCACTGATGAAGAAGATGGGGACCAAGGGTGGACGAGTCTATTTGTCCAAGTGCGGACTGTTGATATTATCCCTTTCTGAGTTCCTGCCATTTCTTGAGAAATGGAATTTCACACGTAAGAGATATATTGTGCTTAATCATTTTTTGCTTTTAGTGGAGCCAGACTCTGTAAGAATGTTTTCTTTCTTTTTCCACAGCAAACCCGTGGTTGCCACATGACGTCCCCGATCTGGCGGAGTAGACTCGAAAACTAGCAGCTTGCTCGACTTACGATAAATGTAAGTGGCGAGACCCGTCGAAGGGTAGATGGGAGGCAAACCATTATGGTAAGAGTCGTATGATTCCTTTCTTAAGGAACATTCCCCTTTAAGTTTCCTAACTTCTTTACTACAGGCATTGGATAATTTTCTGAGATGCGATCGTGCCCTCTTGAAGAGGAGGAAGTATCGTCGTCTTCGGGGCCTAAAAAACATGTACACATTGGCCCTTGTGTGAGCATTGGTGCAACATAAGGGAGCGGCCATACATCGATGGCTTGGACCGAGAGATATCTTGAGGCAGTTGAGCCTGCAGTACCTGATATTTTCAGCCTCGGGAGGGTGGTTCCTTCTTTGCCGCCATCTTCTCCGTCCCTCGAAGATACTTCGAGTGGTGTTCAAGGTCAAGGGCCGCGTGAAGGGAGAAAAATCTCGAATGATCATGTCTCCTCTCGGGATGATTCAACTGGGGCCGAAGAGGCTAGACCAGGAGATGCTCGCTCGGCTTTCAAGAAGGCTCACCGGTTCTGCTCTTCGATAATCTTTAATTACCCTTTGGTCTTTCAGCTTTGCAACTTTGTTCTTCTAAATTGAACTTTCTTTTCCATAGGCCTTTGACAGACTTAAGTCCGAGTTTCATCGTTGTGAGACTAAGCTGCGAAAAGCCCTCAACGGGGAGAAATCCCTCAGGCTTCTATGGGATAAAAGAGCAAAGGAGTTGATACACCTTCGCTATGAAATGAATCGAAGCGAAGACTACAAAGGCCCCCTCGAAAGACAGGTAACCTTTGTTTTGAGGGAAAACATGTTTCTTCTCCTATCTTCGGAGATTAATATTTTGATATTTCAGTTGCAGAGAAAGACGGAAGACCAGGAATGCCTTTGGGGCAAAGTTGGCCAGGCTAACATTGAATGCAATTGGCTAAGGACTCAGATAGTTGCCCATATAGCGGCCAAGAAGAATGCTTTGGCCAAGTCTTCTGCCCTCGAGGTGCAACTCCGGAATGCTCGTGAAATTAGCTCGATCCAGACTAGCAGGATTGTAAGGCTCGAGTCTGATCTTTTGAAGATGAAGGCTGAGGTCGTGGACGCTCGAGCTAAAGCTGAAGAGGTTCGAGCTAACACTGACAAGAAAGTGGTCGTCGATTTAAAAGACATTTCCGATGCTCGAGATGAGTTGAGAAAGGCTTATGATCAGGAGAGCAGAAGCAATGAATATGCCCGATGCAGACCCCGAAGGGAAACCCTCGAGGAGATCCACACTAGGGGCTTCGATCTCTCGGAAGATATAGAGCAAGCCAAGGCGGATGAATACAATACCAAGTTTCTTATGTCTGATTCTGAAGATAATGAGGAAGAGGCTGATGAGGGAGCTGGTCCCAAGGAGGCCGATGGAGCCGTAGTCCTCGAGAGGAAATAGGCTAGGCTATTCCTTTTTGATCATGTGCGTAGGGCTTTTATAGAGCATTTTAAATGAAGCCCTGTATTATTTCACATATATATATCGAGGGTATGCCTTTTAAGGGGTCTTACAAGTTCTAATATATATCCTTGGCTTTAATATCAGGATTATGCCTTTTTGAGGTCTCACAAATTGGACATGCCTTGCTTGAGGTCTTACAGGTTTGGACATGCCTTGATTGAGGTCTTACAAATTTGGACATGCCATGCTTGAGGTCTTACAGTTTTGATATTGCCTCGTGGAGATCTTACAGTTTTGATATTGCCTCGTGGAGGTCTTACAATTTTGATATTGCCTCGTAAAGGTCTTAAAATTCATGCCTCGTGGAGGTCTTGTCCGATAATTCCTTATGGAGGTCTTACATTGTTGGTAATGCCTCATGGAGGGCTTATATTCTTGAGCATGCCCGGAGGTCTTATAGATTTGGTGTTGCCACATTGAGGGTTTATATTGGTGATGTTTCCTCATGGGGGGCTTACATTGGTGCCTCATGGAGGGATTTCGAGCTCAAAGTTGCTCGCTTGGGGTCTTACGGCTTCGAGCTCTCGGAGGCTCGATGACATGAGTGTCGATAGCAGTCCCCTAGTGCTCAGGAGTGCTTGAGGATTTCTTGCCTTTGAGCAACTTCTTGTTAAAATAACAAAGCTTTTGGAGATAAAAGATACTCCTCTGATTGCTTGGTACAAGTATATATTATTTTCGCCGTTGGAGGTTTGATTATTCTACGTGGACACGGTTCATTTGACTGTTTGGCCTGATACATCATTCTTCTATCGAGACCCTCTTTGGTTTATTTCGATTTCTCCTAGGAGGTGATCTCCCGAGAGTATGCCCCCCAGTATTTGAGGTCTATTTGAAGAGAAGCCTTGAATACTTGTTGAGTTCTCCTTGGGTAGCACGTATATGTTGCCTCATTAAAAAACTCGTCGGTAAAACCCTTTTGGGATGAAACCCGATCTAAGGAAAAAAGAGCGCAACACATACTTTAAAACCTAAGGTCTTCAAGCTGGAAGGTGCTTCTATTCTTCTAACTGGACACCTGCACATATGTTAGTGTAAAACGTAGATAAAAAGGGAGACGGTTATACCTTAGCAATGATGGAGTTTGAGCCTCGATATGCTTTAACTGCTTGTTTGACGACGCGGTACGGTCCTTTATTCAATCGTTCGGGTGCAGCCGAGGATGTATCTTGTGAATGCTACTTGGTTGTTTGCTTGTCCTTTGGCTCCTTCAATGTAGAAGGTGTCAATGACGGTGCCACATCGTGCACCACGAACATCTCTCTTGCTGCATGCTGCTCCTTGTATACCATTTTTATGCCGTCCTCCATTGGAAACTTCATCATTTGATGAAGGGTTGATGAAACTGCTCTCATGCAGTGTATCCATGGCCTTCCGAGCAAGGCATTGTGCCTCATGTCTCCTTCGATGATATGATACTTGGTATCTTGGATTGTACCGGCCACGTTGACCGGGAGGATAATCTCCCCTTTTGTTGTCTCGCTCTTCATGTTGAATCTGTTGAGGACCCGAGAGGCGGGCATGATCTGCTCGAGCAGTCCGAGCTGCTCTACCACCCTCGACCTGATTATGTCTGTTGAGCTACCTAGATCCACAAGCACACGTTTAATTTGAAATTTATTCACAAGGAAATATATTACCAATGCGTCGTTATGAGAATGAGACATGGTCTTGATATCCTCTTCGCTGAATGTGAGAGCATCCTCAGGTATATAATTCTGAGTTCGCTTTTCCCTGGTGATGGATACTTTTGTTCGTTTGACAATGGGTTCCTGTGGGACGTCGATTCCTCTTATGATCATGTGGATAACATGTTGTGGCTCTTCTGTTTCATTTTTCCTATTCGCCTCTCTTTCCCGAAATTGATTTTTAGCTCGGTCGCTGAGGAACTCTCGGAGGTTCCCATTGTTGATTAGTCGGGATACTTCTTCTCGGAGCTGTCTACAATCTTCGGTCCTATGACTGTGTGTGCCGTGAAATTCGCACATCAAGTTAGGGTTCCTTTGCGAGGGGTTCGATAGTATGGGTTTTGTCCACCTGGTGTCTTCGATTTTACATATGGCTGATACGATGACTGAAACATCAATGTTGAAGTTATACTCAGATAATCAGGGTGCCTCCACCGGCCTTGCGTGTTTGTCGAACCCGTGTTTGTTCATGAGTCCCCAATAATTCTGACCTCGATCCATCCTTCAGTCGTTTCGAGGTATGTTGTGCCTTGGGGAGTTTCTTCGATCTTCGATGTATGGTTGGTACCTTTCCTTGTTTGGACTTGCTTCCTTTGCTAGGAGCCTTCTAGGTTATACTGAGCCCAAAAGGTTCCTAGTTGGTCGTCCTCGACCCTGATCTTTGACTGATACTGGTTGTGGACGTCCTCCCAAGTTACGGTGGGATATTCAACCAAGTTCTTCTTTAGTTGTTTCGAAGCTACCGATCTACGTTCTTTCAAAACTTGAGTGAAGTCATGCACTGTCAAGTCATTGGAGACTGGTGGTAATTCCATTCTCTCCATTTGAAAGCGAGATACGAACTCCCGTAGCATCTCATTTTCTCTTTGCTTGATTTTGAAGACTTCGGATTTCCTCGTGGTAACCTTGATGGCACTGGCATGTGCCTTTATAAAAGAGTCTGCCAGCATGGCAAACGAATCTATTGAGTTTAGATATAGATTGTGATACCACGTCATGGCCCCCTTTGATAGCGTTTCTCTGAATTTTTTCAACAGGACGGATTCAATCTTGTCGTCCTTCAGGTCATTTCCTTTTACAGCACAAGTGTAAGCACTGATGTGCTCGTTGGAGTCCGAGGTCCCATTGTACTTCGGGAGATCGGGCATTCTGAATTTCTACGGGGTGGGCTTTGGAGCAGCACTTGATAGGAATGGCTTTTGCACGAACTTCTTTGAATCTACACCCTTTAGAATCGGGGGTGCGCCCGAGATCTGATCGACCCTCGAGTTGTAGGTCTCCACCTTTTTGTCGTTAGCTTCTATCTTTTTTTCGCCTGATGTAATACTCTTCGTGAGGTCTTCGAGCATCTTCATAATACCAGGGTCGGCTGCTGACCCATTGTTGCTCAACCTCTCCGGTACCTATTCGATTCGAGGAGCCGTTTTTGGTGCTGTTGTGCTTGGATTTGTTTATGGCATTGCATCTGAGCAATCGCCAATTGTTGTGCCTATAACATTTCAAAAATGACGTGAAGGCTAACCTCTCTTTCCTTCCGAGCTTGAGTTTTTTTAGCTTCCTGTTGGTTTTCTCGGCATATACTCCCATCAGTTTGGGAGATTATATCGACGTGTTGGGCGTTGCGTGAGCCCACATCCATGGGGATTGGTTTTGGCGCATCCTCGGGGTTTCGCAGTGGTACGCCGGCGCCTGAAATAGCTACACCGTTCTCTCCATGATCCTCAGGACCGTTGTTTTCATGTGCATTCACTGAGTTAGACATTTTGACCTGAAATCAAAGATTCTTGGACAATAAAAAGTGTGAAGAATAACTTGTGTTTTTCAGTAAACCATCACTAAAACAATCACTATTGTTTTTAGCCCCATGGTGGGCGCCAAACTGTTTACCTTGAAAATGGTAATTATAATTAAATTTGATTTTTTCGTTCTAAAAATACGTTATTTATTTTAATACTAGTTGTTAAGCAATAGATGCTAAGTGTGAGTTGAGAAAGTGAAATAAGAGCTTAAGGACAGTATGTTATGCAAACCGAACAATTGTGAACCGGGGTCTCAAGCTAATCTAGGCAGGGCCTCGAGGTCGAGCTAAGTTTCCTGATAGGAGGCGCTCGATGAATGAATAACAGTTAAGAGGGCCTCGAAAATGGCCTTTTGTGACCAATGATGTGTAATAAATTAAGAACAATCAATGAAACACAATAAATGTAAGCAATAAATCAATAGAGCAATAGTAGAATATGTTTGAGTTAGAGAGAAGAGAATGTTCTTGTTCTTGTATTGAATATCATCTATGCAAGAAACGATAAGGGTCCCCTTTATATAGGAGGGGGAATCCCAACATAGTACATATGCATTTATTACAAAGATATGCAGCTGGTACAACTATTTAATGTCACGGTACGGACTTGTACTATTCTTGTAAACCTGGTCAGCTCTACCCACGTGCCTTTTGGGAATTTCCCGCTTGTCCATGATAGTCACCGATTTATTACGCCCCGAGGTCGAGCATAGGGAATCCATGATGTGCCCCATTGGGGTTGAACCTCGAGCTGTGGTTCGAACCTTCTAAAGACGGGCTATGGAATGCCATAATAATCATAAAACCAGACTCTCCGATATTAGTCGTATATAGATAGTCCCCGCGTTTCTTAGAGTGAAAGGATAATTAACGGTCTTTAACTCTTGCCTCTTCGATACTCCTATCATGACGTCAGCCCCGTCAGAGTATTAAATGACATGGCCCAAAGGTTACGTAGAGGTCGTTGTTAGCACGATTATCGAGAAGCTTACGAACCATTTTTGGTTCAACTTTTCTGCTTCTCAAACGTTGCCCAAACGGCTTCTATAAATACCTCAAATTTTTGCCATTCATACTTTTACAACATCTTCAACTCTTCAGAGCTTAGTTCACAATTTTCTGCATTCAGCTTCTTCATGTGCTTGCTTCTTCATAATCTTTCTTTCAAACTTAGTTATAACCATGGCAAAACCCTCCAAAACGGTACCCCAGAAGAGGGAACCACTTCTACATCACGCTCGTCTAAGGGCAAATCAAAAGTACCTCCTAGTATCGAGTAGTGTATTCCGAATACTTTTGACACTATCTCCGATTTTATCATTGACAAACATCCTTCTACATCGGGCCGATGCGAGCCCATGTCTCAGTACATCGGTGTAGTAAACGAGGCAAAGAGGGTAAAGATAGATTGTCGCTGGGGGGAGGCGGTGCAAATAGAAATCCTCAAAGATGAGGAAAGCATAGTGACACACAAAGCTGGCTTCCTCAGCGTATATACATAACCTTTCACCTTAGGCCCTGTAGATTCATCTTCTCCACCGATAGATCCGGTGATTATCGACTTCTGTCGTCAATTCCGGGTGACTCTCGGTCAAATTTATCCTTCTTTCTGGAGGATCGTATACATGATTTGATACCTTTCCAATATGGTCGAGGGAATGACTTTCACCCTCGACCACCTGGTCATGTGGTTTAGCCCTCATATCTACCGATGGGGTTTGATCAAGCTACAGCTTCGGTCTACCAAGGAATTCTACGCCTGCATCGACGAGGACAAATACTGAGGATGGATGAGCCGGTTCATCAGAGTCAGAACCTCGGACATCATCCCTGATGACAGGATGCCATTCCCGTAGGAATGTAACATGAGGCGTAAGTATTCCCACATTGAGTATGTTTAACCTACTTTCTTTCTTCTTTCGATTGATTCTTCTCTGATTGTACAACCATCGTTTGGTTCCCCGGCGCGGTCCAGCACCTTCCTTGATGCATCAAACGCTTAGACTCCGCTCTTCCGTTTGGCGCGACTTGGACAAGGCCCAGTGGAAAGCCAAGAATCGCGGTAAGTCCTTATCGATGTCGCTACCAAATTTCTTATGAATAATCTTTATGGAAAAATATTGATATCCCGTGCTTGTGCAGGCCTAGGGGAGGCCGTTTCAATGATACTGCCTGCTCCTGGATAAGAAAAGTCCTCGAAACCCGACAAGGGTAAGAAAAAGAAGAAGGAGATGTCGACCGAGTCTCCAAAATAAAAGAAATCTAAGACCCGCAAGCCTAAGAACGATGCCACGGTCTTGACTTTGACTGCTGTACAAGTCTTCGTACCAAAGACGAAGATGATGATGATGATCTCCCTTTGGTACAAAGGGTGAGGCGAAGCGCTGACGCTTCGAGTGATGCTGGGCAGAAGGCTGTTGAGCCAGAGATGGCCGATGCGGACCCATCTCACGCCGAAGAGGCCCTCGAGGAGGATGCGTGCGCAGTCCCCGAGCCACTCGCTGGACATGGTACAGTCCGCGTTGATGAGTTCGGAGGGTCTGATTCTTATGTTTTTTGGGGTCGAGAAGAAGCCCCGATAGAAATTTATGTCGTGTGCGTCTTCGAATCGGGCCCTTTATTTTCTCCGGGGAGATAAGGGATGCTCAGAACAGGGGTGTTTCCAGTGTGGGGACCTCTCAAGGAAAGGATGATATGTTCAAGGAATACTTCATCGGTGTCGAGGAGGACACAGATCTCGATGCCCCCGTCGCCCTCGAGGAGGCTGGGAGGCTTCAAAAGCAGGTGATGTTCTTGGCATACCATTTGTTCTTCAATTTTTTACCTGCTTTTCTAACTTCTCTACTTTGCTGCAGGTTAAGAAGCTTTATGACCAAGCTTTCTCCAATTTGTGAGACGAGCTGACTTGCCATGAGGAGGAGCTCGAGAAGCTCACCTCGGAGAGAAACGAGTCGAACACTTCCTCAACCCGAAAGGAAGAGGAGTTGAATGAGCTACAAGCAAGTTTTGAGGGAGTACACCAAGAACGGACCAGCTTCGCCGAGCAGGTAACATGGCACTCATGAGTTCATCTTTTTATTCTCATAATTCAGTGCTCATTTTCCAGATTCGCCTTTGCAGATTGAGCAAAAGAATGCCCTGATGGGGCAACTTCAGGAGGATGTCGTAGCAAAGGAAGATGAGATCGTCGAGCTGAAGCGGCAGAATGATGGCGTGGCCTCGGAGAGTGACATTCTTCGGGGAGAGTTGACCTCGACCCGGGGTCTTCTTCGAAGTGCTCAGGAGGAGGCTATTGCATTATTTGCAGCCAAGTTTGAGGCAGATGAACATGTAACCTCATATAGAAGGGATGTTGTTGCTGCTAATGATCGAGCTAGGGAGATATCCGAAAAGGTCGAGCTAAGACTGGCTCGAGCCGTTACTCACGCCCGCTTGCAATCTAGGAGGCAAGCGTTCAAGGAAGAGAGTGTTGAAGGTGTCGATCTCTCTGCTGAGATTGAGAAAGCCAGGACCATAGAGGAAGAATCAGCACTTTCTACTTCTTTGGACCAGGGCTCTGGAAGCGACTCAGACAGTAGTGAGGGCGAAGAGTAGGCTTGCTTGCTACTCTTGATTTTTCTTGTCTTTGTTTTTGCGTATGGGCTCCTCGGCGGAGCTTTATAAGTATGCCTTTGTAAATGTATTTATAGGAATGCAGAAAGACTCCTTTTCAAATTTTTCCCTTTGTGTTTATGCAAAAGTTATTCTTCGATTTTGAACTTAGCTCCTTCGAGCCCAAACATGCAGCAACAAAGATCCCCGAGGCTGGGTTGATATGGGGACCTCGATCTCTCGGACGTTGTATGACAGCATCATTCATATGGCATGATAGTGAAGTGACTGAGGTGGTTCCGCCGGTACACTTTCCCAAAAGCTTATAATGACTTGGTTAGAATTAATTGGCCTTCAAAGTAGACGAACAGTCGCCGCTTGTTGTATATATGTATTTCCTTCCCCTTCATTTGAGGACTTCGCTACTTTGAGCAACTATCGTTTTTATATAGTTTATCTTCCTTGGATCAGTTCCTCCACCATTTTAACTAAAAGCTTTTGCCTATGTTTTCACCTCATTTTTCTTGTATTACCATAGTTATGGCTGTCATGCCAAAGTCCACTCAGCAAGAAGAGGGAAGTTCTTCCCCTGCTTCACGCCCGGTCGGTGTCACACTGCCGGCGTATGGTGAGCTAACCTAGAGATGCTTTGTCTCGAGGAGGGACTTTACGTTAGAGAGACCGCCCAATGTTCAGGGCCATCAGGAGAACGCATCGAGGTTCATCCTATCAATAGGAGAGAAACACCTCGAGGCAGTGATGAGAGACTGTGAATGGGGAGAAAAGGTGGTATTGCAGGTACCTTCCCTAGAAGAGGATATCATGGCTCTTGTAGAGGGGGGTTTAAATGTATATACGTACCCCTTTACATTGAGCCCTCTCGACAGAGTCGTACTCGAGTTCTGTCAAACATATCGGATCACCCTGGCTCTGGTTCACCCGTCGTTTTGGAGGATAGTGTTGATGATAATGTTCTTTGCGGAGAAATTTGGGCTTGAGTTCATCCTCAGTCATCTCTTCAGATTATACCGGCCCTTACATTACCGGGGCATGTTTACTTTATGACGTCGATCCACCAGGCCCTTTGTTGCCAGTGATGAAGAAGATGGGAACCGAGGGTGGATGAGTCAATTTGTCTGAGTGCAAACTGCTGATATTATCCCTGTTGAGTTCCTGTCATTTCCTGAGAAATGGAATTTCACACGTAAGAGATATATTGTGCATAATCATTTTTTCCTTTTAGTCGATCCAGACTCTGTAAGACTGTTTTCTTTCTTTTTCCACAGCAATCTCGTGGTTTCCACATGACGTCCCTGATCTGGAGGAGTGGACTCGAAAACTAGCAGCTTGCTCGACTTACGATGAACGTAAGTGGCGAGACCTGTCAAAGGGTAGTTGGGAGGCAAAGCATCATGGTAAGAGTCGTATGATTCCTTTATTAAGTAACATTCCCCTTTGCGTTTCCTAACTTTTTAACTGCAGGCATTGGATAATTTTACGAGATAAAATCGTGCCCTCTTGAAGAGGAGGAAATATCGTCGGCTTCTGGGCCTAAGAATGATAACAAACAGAAGGAATCCTCGGTGGACGAGGAGATTCATAGTGAGGCAGGGCCTACCCGGAGGCATAGAGGAGATGTAACCGTTGAGGTAGATCATGTACCCATCGGCCATTGTGCAAGCATTGGCGCAAAAGAAGGGAGCGGCCATACATCGATGGCTAAGACCGAAAGATCTCTTGAGGCAGCTGAGCCTGCAGTACCCAAGGTTTTCAGCTTCGGTAGGGTGGTTCCTCCTTTGCCTCCATCTTCTCCTTCCCTCGAAGGTACTTCAAGGGGTGTTCGAGGTGAAGGGCCTCCTGAAGGGAGTGGAATCCCGAATGATCTTGTCCCCTCTTGGGATAGTTCAACTAGGGCCGAAAAGGCCAGACCAGGAGATGCTCGCTCGTCTTTCGAGGAGGCTTAGCGGTTCTATTCTTCGATAAGATTTGATAACCCTTTGGTCTTTCATCTTTAAAACTTTGTTCTTATAAATTGAAGTTTCTTTTTCATAGGCCTTTGACAAACATAAGTCTGAGTTTCGTCGCTGTGAGATTAAGTTGCAAAAAGCCTTGGACGGGGAGAAATCCCTCAGGCTTCTATGTGATAAACGAGCAAATGAGTTGATACACCTTCGATATGAAATGAATCGAAGCCAGGACTACGAAGGCCGCCTCGAAATACAGGTAACCTTTGTTTTGAGGGAATGCATGTTTCTTCTCCTATCTTTGGATATTTCAGTTGCAGAGAAAGACGGAGGACCTAGAATGCCTTTGGGGCAAAGTTGGCTAGGCTAACCTTGAATTCAATCGGCTAAGGACTCAGATAGATGCCCATGTAGCGGCCAAGAAGAATGCTTTGGCCAAGGCTTCTGCCCTCGAGGTGCAACTCTGGAATGCTCATGAAAACAACTCGATCCAGACGAGCAGGATTGTAAGGCTCAAGCATGATCTTTCGAATGAAGGCCAAGGTCGTGGACGCACGAGCTGAAGCTGAAGAGGTTCGAGCTAAGGCTAACAAGAAAGTGGTTGTCTACTTAAAAGACGTTGTCGATGCTCGAGCTTAGTTGAGAAGGGCTTCCGATTGAGAGAGCACAAGCAATGAATATGCCCGATGCAGATCCCAGAGGGAAACCCTCGAGGAGATCCACGCTAAGGGGTTCGATCTCTCAGAAGTGATAGAGCAAGACAAGGTGGATGAATTCGACGCCAAGTTTCTTGTGTCTAATTTCGAAGACAATGAGGAAGAGGCCGATGAGGGAGATGGTCCCAAGGGGGCCGACAGAGCTGTAGTCCCCTAGAGGAAATAGGCTAGGCTTTTTCTTTCTAATCATGTGCATAGGGATCTTAGAGAGAATTGTAAATAAAGCCCTGTATTATTTCACATATATATAAAAAGAAACCTTTCTGTTTTCTCTTTTCATGAATTTCCATTTGCTTGTGCCTGTCTTTCTTTTGTTTTGAATTTTGACATTTGTCAATGATTATCCAGATGAATTGGACTATGAGGTAAAACCCTTAGGTTTTGTGCTTGACGTTCCGATAATTAGTCTGATGTGTTGGACTTCATTATGAACCCCTTGGGGTCTTGCACTTGATGAGCGATCGATAATAGTTGATATTTAACTTGTTCAGGGCTTAGTCTTTGAGTCGCGTTTCGACTTCGAGCTCATCGACCCTTAGGTTTTAAAATCGGCCCTGAGGATGTTCAACTTGGCCCTTAGGATTTTTTAGATCGTCCCTGAGGCTCTTTAGACTGGCGCTTAGGCTTTTACACATTGGTCCTTAGGTTTCTTTTAGATCGGCTCTGAGGCCTTTTAGACTGGCGCTTAGGATCTTACGCATTGGTTCGTTACGACCTCTAATATGGCTATATTTTTCCCTCATTAAGGACTTTTGAAGTTTTTGTGTTCGTCCGACTATTTGATGACTCAATGAGAATCTCTATTATGAGCCGATATGTGACGACAGATGAGCACCTCGGGAGGTTCACTCGGAGGCTGATTGTTTTGAATTCTTTTCATTATTTGGAGATGTGGTGACCCAAAAGGTCATCCTAAGTAAGTCTAGCTAAATTTGCGTTCCGAGGCCTCAAAAGCCTCCGTTAATCTCACCTCGATATGCATGCGCAGCCCGGACATGTAGTCGGGAAGCTTCTATGTGAATATTTGATAAAAATGGAATTTTGAATGAAATAATTGAATAAAGTTGACTTTGGTCAACATTTTTGATAAACGGATCCGGACCCGTGATGTGACGGTCTCGGAGGGTCCGTAGGAAAATATGGGACTTGGGCGTATGCCCGGAATCGAATTCCGAGGTCCCAAGCCCGAGAAATGAATTTTTAAAAGAAATTGTTTTCTAGAAATAATAAAGGATTTTGAAAATGAATAATTATGTGAAAGCCGTGTTACCGGGCCCGTATTATGGTTCCGGAGCCCGGAACAGGTTTATTATATATTAGGTGAGTTATCTGTGGAATTTGGTGTAAAACGGACTTGAAATGATGTGTTTCGGATCAAAATTGGTAAAATTAAGCCTTATGAAGTTTTAATAAATGTCTATGAGTTTTTGAGGTTTAAATCGTTGAGTTTGATGATATTTTGGTGATTTAAAAGCTTGAATAAGTCTATAGGATGTTTTGGGAGTTGTGTGTGTTGTTGGTTTGGAGACCCGAGGGCTCGGGTGAGTTTTGGGTAGCTAACGGGGTGAGAAAACTTAGAAAATCACTGTTGATGCACCATCTTCTGGTGTGTTTGCACCTGCGAGCCTAGAGCCGCAGGTGCGAGACCGCAGGCGCGACACCAAGCCCGTAGGTGCGGTCCTCCTAGCAGGCGCGACCCAGACGCCGCAGGTGCGGCTTCGCAGGGGCGTCAAATTTTCCGTAGGTGCGGCCCCTTCTGGGCCTGACCCATTCCCGCAGGTGCGACCATTTTTCCGCACCTGCGATACCGCAAGTGCGAGCCTCCCTTCCGCAGGTGCGAGATCCGCCCAGTGATTTTTTTCTCTTAAGTCCAAAAACAGTAGACATTACGGGATTTTCCCAACTTTTCACTCCTTCCTTCTTCTCCACAGCCCCTTAGCCATTTTTGACGAGCTTCATCACCACACCTTCCTAGGTAATCAATTCTAATTCCATTTTTCTTCAATTTAACATCATCTATCACTAGAATCTAGGCCTAAATTCCTAAAATCAATGTAGAAATTAGGGGTTTTGGGTAGAGATAAGGTTTTTGGGAAAATTGGGTGATTCAACCTCAATTTGTGGTCGGATCTTAAAGCTAATTACATATTTGAACTCGTGGGGTAATGGGTGAACGGGTTTTGGTCCGAACCTCGAGTTTAGACCACGTGGGCCCGGGGTCGAATTTTGGAAATTTTGAAAGAAATGTAGGAATTGTGTATTTAGGCTATGGGATGGTGTTATTGAGTTATTATTGATACACTTAAATTAATTATGCTTAGATATTGTGGTTCCGGAGTTGAATTCAAAAGGAAAAGCGGTCTTAGAGGGTTGATTGCTATATTTTGGACCCAGGTAAGTGTCTTGCCTAACTTTGGTGAGGGAATAGGTATTATTTGCTATGTGCTAAGTGAATATCATGTTCATTGCATAGGTGAGGTGACGAGTACCTATGCAATGTGTGTCAAGCATGCCCGTGAGTCTATTTTGATAGAAATTGCAGTATTTCTTCCATGTTTAGTATATTATGAGATTGTCTTTACTTGGTAATTTATTCTTGATTGAAAGTATTGGCTATTGAGTTTGAGAAGTATTGATACGAATGATAATACAAGTGTAGAGTACGTGATTGAGGTAATTGGTTATAGCTGAGACCCTTGCCGGGCATTTATTGAGTTATTGAATTGATGTTTTTCCCCTTGCTGGGTGTTTCGGAACTGCTTATTTCCACTATGTTGTACTCCTTGCCATTTTATCTGCCATTGTTTGGTGAGGAAGAGTGTAAATCACGAAGGGTGATGTCGTGTCATGATATTTGTTTACATTGCATAATGAGGAAGAGTGTAAAGCACGAAGGGTGATGCCGTGTCATGATTTTATTGATTATAAGCACGAAGGTAAATGTCGTGCCACGATTTTAGTGATTATAAGCACGAAGGTAAATGTCGTGCCATGATTCATTGTACATTGCATTGTAAGGAAGAGAGTAAAAGCTCGAAGGGTGATGTCGTGCCATGATATTTGATTACATTGCATTGTGAGGAAGAGAGGAAAAGCACGAAGGGTGATGTCGTGCCATTGTTTACTTTTTCTGATATTTGTACTTGATTCGTGGGCTATTGTATTAGATGTCTCCCTGGTTCACTTCTATCTGTCAATTAGACTGTTTTACTTCACTTGTTCCCCCTTTTTCTACTCCCGTATCCCTTACTTGCTTGCTTATCCCTTGTCTTGTATTTTCCCTGTTACCTGCTGTAGAATAGGACAGGTTATCGTTATTGTCAAGTCTAGCCTCGTCACTACTTCGGCTGAGGTTAGGCTCGGCACTTACTCAGTACATGGGGTCGGTTGTACTGATGCTACACTGCACTTCTTAATGTTGTGCAGATCACGCATCCGGACCCAGTGGACCGCATTGAGGGAGTCACCTTCAGTCCACCCAGAGCTTCAAGGTATACCCGCTGGCGTTCGTGGGCCTTGGTGTCTCTCCTGCTTTTCGATTCCTCATTGTCTTACCTTTTCTCCTAGTTTCAAGACAATTGTATATTTCTTTTCAGACTTTGTATTTAGTACTCAGTTAGATAGTTCGTGAGGTTGTGACACCCCGGTTTTGGGATTTTACGATGTTATGCCTTTTTTACATTTTCATTATGCGTTTTTGAAATATTATTACTTTTCTGCCGTGAGAACTTTTGAAGTGATTCGTGATGTTCATCAAAGATTTGAAAGTTGATGGTGTGGGATGTTTTCGGTAAGGATTGAGCGTTAATGAATTTGAGTTATTTCAGCGAATGGTTGAAGGTTAATAGCTTTAAATACCGTTACGTTGTGTTATCAAGGTAATGATGTTGTGTACGTTGGCTTGTCTAGCGGGTTCAACGTTAGACGCAGTCACGGACTGAAAGATGGGATTTCGGGTCTTGACAAGTTTGTATCAGAGCTCTAGGTTGCTTAGGTCTCATAACTCACAGACAACCTTGGTAGAGTCTGAGGGATCGGTACGGAGACGTCTGTATTTATCCCCCAGAGGCTGCTAAGTTAGGATACTCCTCTTCTTTTCATACTCTGTCGTGCGTAGTATATTTTGGTATACTAATCGAGTTTCTATTCTATTCTCTCGCAGATGGCGAGGACGCGTGCTTCCCTTGGTTCCGTTCAGCAGCCCGACAGTCCTGCTACAGCTCCTACAAGGGGTCGAGGTCGAGGACGAGGCCGTGCTAGAGGCCGAGGCTGGGGCGGGGCTCAGCCTAGGGCAGCAGCCCCAGTAGAGGATCCTCAGGTCGAGTCTGACGAGGAGGTCTCAGTTCCGGCAGTCCTAGTTGGACCAGCACAGGTCCCAAAGGGGTTCATAGCTACCCCATTGCTTCAGGACACTCTTGTCCGTCTGGTAGGACTTATGGAGAGTATGGCTCAGGCCGGTCTTCTTCCTACAGCTCCAGCCGGATCTCAGGCTGGGGGAGGTACCCCGACTCCTATTATTCATACACCAGAGCAGGTTGCCACTGAGTTTCAGACTCCGGCACCTCAGCCAGCCGGAGTAGCACAGCCAGGTATTGCAGCACATGTAGCTGAGGGAGCAGCTATGTCAGCAGATGCGTTGTGGAGATTGGACAGATTCACCAAGTTATTCACTGCTACTTTTACTGGTGCAAGAANCGACTATCTGGCGCAACCAAGACTTGGTGGAGGGACTACTGCTTAGCCAGATCAGTTGGGTCTGCATCCTTGACTTGGGCTCAGTTCACAGAGGTATATTTGGGGAAGTTCCTTCCCATTACTCAGCGAGAGGATCTTAGGAGGCAGTTTAAGCGCCTCCAACAGGGATCTATGTCTGTTACTCAGTACGAGACCAGGTTCATCGCTCTAGCCAGACAGGCACTGATGATACTCCCCACTGATCGGGAGAGAGTTCGGAGGTTCATTGAGGGATTGGCCCAGCCTATACGACTCCAGATGGCCAGGGAGTCGAGTACTGATATTTCATTCCAGGATGCGGCCGATATAGCCAGGAGGATTGAGATGATTTTGTCACAGGGAGGTGGTCAGGGGGATGACAAGAGGCCCCGTCATTTTGGTAGATTCGGTGGAGCCTCGTCTGGAGGCAGGGATTCTTTCAGTAGGGGTCATTCGCCCCGACCATTTCAGTCAGCACTTCAGGTATCTCCTCGTGCACCGCCAGTTCATGTCAGCACAACGCCAGCACCTATTAGTGCACAGCCGCTTCAGAGTTACCAGGGTGGTTATCAGGGTCGCCAGGGCCAGTTTCCGAGTCATCAGCCACAGCAGCAGAGATCTTGTTATAGTTGTGGTAGCCCGGGGCACATTGCCAGATATTGCCCCCGAGCTTCGAGTGGGCCCCACTATCAGGGTTCCCCTGCCGTGGTTCCCGCAGCAGGTGCACCCTTACCCCCTCCCCCCCATCCAGCTAGAGGTGGTGGTCGAGGTGCNGTGTTATTTGATCCGGGTTCTACATTCTCCTATGTGTCTTCATATTTTGCCCCTTATTTGGGTATGCCTCGTGATTCCCTAAGTACTGTTGTTCATGTGTCTACGCCGGTGGGTGATTCTATAGTGGTAGATCGAGTCTATCGTGCTCGCGTAGTAGTTATTGGTGGTCTGGAGACTCAGGTTGATCTTTTGCTTCTTGATATGGTTCATTTTGATGTTATATTGGGGATGGACTGGTTATCTCCCTATCATGCTATCTTGGACTGTCATGCCAAGAGAGTGACATTAGCC
>ML299430.1:17170-28684 GCA_005239495.1 Nicotiana undulata | reverse complement strand
ATACCGTCGCTCGTTCTTCATTGTATGATCGTATTCGCGCCAGGCAGTATGATGATTGTCACTTGTGTGCTCTTAGAGATGCGGTTCGGCACGGACGTGCCAAGCTAGTCACAGTTGATGCTGATGGAGTTTTAACATTGCAGGGTCGTATATGTGTTCCTGATGTGGACGGCATTCGTGAGTTGATATTGCAGGAGGCCTATAGTTCCCGGTATTCCATTCATCCGGGCGCCGCAAAGATGTACCAAGACTTGCGCCAGCATTACTGGTGTCGTAGAATGAAGAAGGATATTGTGGCTTATGTAGCTCGGTGCTTGAATTGTCAGTAGGTTAAATATGAGCACTAGAGACCCGATGGTTTAATGCAGCAGATTCAGCTTCCCGAGTGGAAGTAGGAGCGTATCACGATGGATTTTGTAGTTGGACATCCACGGACTCAGAGGATGGTTGATGCAGTATGGGTTGTGGTGGATAGGCTGACCAAGTCAGCACATTTCATTTCGGTGGCAGTTTCATCTTCAGCAGAGAAGTTAGCTCAGATCTACATGAGAGAGATTGTCAGATTGCACGGTGTGCCCTTATATATCATATCAGACCGAGGTACTCAGTTTACCTCCCATTTCAGGAGGGTATTCCAACGAGAGTTTGGCACACAGATCGAGTTGAGCACAACATTTCATCCTCAGACGGACGGACAGTCCGAGCACACTATTCAGATTTTGGAGGATATGTTGTGAGCTTGTGTTATCGATTTTGGTGGATCATGGGATCGGCTATTGTCTTTAGCAGAGTTTGCCTACAACAACAGCTACCAGTCGAGCATTCAAATGGCTCCGTATGAGGCGTTGTATGCTAGGCGATGTCGGTCTCCAGTCGGATAGTTTGAGCCCAGAGAGGCTAGATTATTGGGTTCTGAGTTAGTCAAGGATGCCTTGGATAAAGTGAAGATTATTCAGGATAGGCTTCGTAC
Organism: Nicotiana undulata; assembly: GCA_005239495.1. NCBI lineage: Eukaryota > Viridiplantae > Streptophyta > Magnoliopsida > Solanales > Solanaceae > Nicotiana > Nicotiana undulata. Next base: position 27,714 of record ML299430.1, on the reverse strand, counting down.
AGCTCAGTCCAGGCAGAAGAGTTATGCAGATCGTAGAGTTCGAGATCTGGCTTTCATGGTAGGAGACAAGGTTTTCCTACAAGTGTCGCCTATGAAGGGCGTGATGAGATTCAGAAAGAAGGGCAAGTTGAGCCCTAGGTATATTGGTCCATTTGAGATTTTTGACAAGGTAGGAGAGGTGGCCTACAGACTTGCCTTGCCATCACATTTATCAGCAGTGCATCTAGTGTTTCACGTATCTATGCTCCGGAGGTATATTGCAGATCCATCTCATGTTCTTGACTTCAGCGGTGTCCATCTGCACAAGCATCTGACTTATGAGGAGGAGTCAGTAGCCATATTAGATAGGCAGGTTCGCTAGTTGAGGTCGAAGAGTTACCCTTCTGTCCGGGTTTNCCTCCGTTAATCTCACCTCGATATGCGTGCGCAGCCCGGGCATGTAGCCGGGAAGCTTCTATGTGAAAATTTGATAAAAATGGAATTTTGAATGAAATAATTGAATAAAGTTGACTTTGGTCAACATTTTTGGTAAACAGATCCGGACCCGTGATGTGACGGTCCATGAGGGTCCGTAGAAAAATATGGGACTTGGGCGTATGCCCGGAATCGAATTTCGAGGTCCCAAGCCCGAGAGATGAATTTTTAAAAGAAATTGTTTTTTAGAAATAATAAAGGATTTTGAAAATAAATAATTATGTGAAAGTCGTGTTACCGGGCCCGTATTATGATTCCGGAGCCCGGAACAGGTTTATTATATGTTAGGTGAGTTATCTGTGAAATTTGGTGTAAAACGGACTTGAAATGACGTGTTTCGGATCAAAATTGGTAAAATTAAGCCTTATGAAGTTTTAATAAATGTCTATGAGTTTTTGAGGTTTAAATCGTTGAGTTTGATGATATTTTGGTGATTTAAAAGCTTGAATAAGTCTGTAGGATGTTTTGGGAGTTGTTTGTGTTATTGGTTTGGAGACCCGAGGGCTCAGGTGAGTTTCTGGTAGCTAACGGGGTGAGAAAACTTAGGAAATCACTGCTGATGCACCAAGCCCGCAGGTGCGGTCCCCCTCGCAGGCCCGACCCAGACGCCGCAGGGGCGTCAAATTTTCCGCAGGTGCGGCCCCTTCTGGGCCTGACCTATTCCCGCAGGTGCGACCATTTTTTCGCACCTGCGATACCGCAGGTGCGAGCCTCCCTTCCGCAGGTGCGAGATCCGCCTAGTGATTTTTTTCTCTTAAGTCCAAAAACAGTAGACATTATGGGATTTTCCCAACTTTTCACTCCTTCCTTCTTCTCCACAGCCCCTTAGCCATTTTTGACGAGCTTCATCACCACACCCTCCTAGGTAATCAATTCTAATTCCATTTTTCTTCCATTTAACATCATCTATCACTAGAATCTAGGCCTAAATTCCTAAAATCAAAGTAGAAATTAGGGGTTTTGGGTAGAGTTAAGGTTTTTAGGCAAATTGGGTGATTCAACCTCAATTTGGGGTCGGATCTTAAAGCTAATTACATATTTGAACTCGTGGCGTAATGGGTGAACGGGTTTTGGTCCGAACCTCGAGTTTAGACCATGTGGGCCCAGGGTCGAATTTTGGGAATTTTGAAAGAAAGGTAGGAATTGTGTATTTAGGCTATGGGATGGTGTTATTGAGTTATTATTGATACACTTAAATTAATTATGCTTAGATATTGTGGTTCCGGAGTTGAATTCAAAAGGAAAAGCGGTCTTAGAGGGTTGATTGCTATATTTTGGACCCGAGGTAAGTGTCTTGCCTAACTTTGGTGAGGGAATAGGTATTATTTGCTATGTGCTAAGTGAATATCATGTTCATTGCATAGGTGAGGTGACGAGTACCTATGCAATGTGTGTCAAGCATGCCCGTGAGTCTATTTTGATAGAAATTGCAGTATTTCTTCCATGTTTAGTATATTATGAGATTGTCTTTACTTGGTAATTTATTCTTGATTGAAAGTATTGGCTATTGAGTTTGAGAAGTGTTGATACGAATGGTAATACAAGTGTAGAGTACGTGATTGAGGTAATTGGTTATAGTTGAGACCCTTGCCGGGCATTTATTGAGTTATTGAATTGATGTTTTTCCCCTTGCTGGGTGTTTCGGAACTGCTTATTTCCACTATGCTGTACTCCTTGCCATTTTATCTGCCGTTGTTTGGTGAGGAAGAGTGTAAATCACGAAGGGTGATGCCGTGCCATGCTATTTATTTACATTGCATAGTGAGGAATAGTGTAAAGCACGAAGGGTGATGCCGTGTCATGATTTTATTGATTATAAGCACGAAGGTAAATGTCATGCCACGATTTTATTGATTATAACACGAAGGTAAATGTCGTGCCATGATTCATTGTACATTGCATTGTGAGGAAGAGAGTAAAAGCACGAAGGGTGATGTCGTGCCATTGTTTACTTTTTCTGATATTTGTACTTGATTCTTGGGCTATTTTATTAGATGCCTCCCTGGTTCACTTCTATCTGTCAATTAGACTGTTTTACTTCACTTGTTCCCCTTTTTTCTACTCATGTATCCCTTACTTGCTTGCTTATCCCTTGTCTTGTATTTTCCCTGTTACCTGTTGTAGAATAGGACATGTTATCGTTATTGTCAAGTCTAGCCTCGCCACTACTTTGGCTGAGGTTAGGCTCGACACTTACTCAGTACATGGGGTCGGTTGTACTAATGCTACACTGCACTGCTAAATGTTGTGCAGATCACGCATCTGGACCTAGTGGACCACATTGAGGGAGTCACCTTCAGTCCACCCAGAGCTTCAAGGTATACCCGTTGGCGTTCATGGGCCTTGGTGTCTCTCCTGCTTTTGTATTCCTCATTGTCTTACCTTTTCTCCTAGTTTCAAGACAATTGTATATTTCTTTTCAGACTTTGTATTTAGTACTCAGTTAGATAGTTCGTGAGGTTGTGACACCCCAGTTTTGGGATTTTACGATGTTATGCCCTTTTTACATTTTCATTATGCGTTTTTGAAATATTATTACTTTTCTGCCGTGAGAACTTTTGAAGCGATTCGTGATGTTCATCAAAGATTTGAAAGTTGATGGTGTGGGATGTTTTCGGTAAGGATTGAGCGTTAATGAATTTGAGTTATTTCAGCGAATGGTTGAAGGTTAATAGCTTTAAATACCGTTACGTTGTGTTATCATGGTAATGATGTTGTGTACGTTGGCTTGTCTAGCGGGTTCAACGTTAGACGCAGTCACGGCCTGAAAGGTGGGATTTCGGGTCGTGACAGGAGATAATATGATCGAAGCACTTTTTCTTATATCGAGGGTAGCCTGATTAACGAGTTCTTTTCAAAGTAATTTCGAAGTATTTGAAGGCCTTTGATTTTATGGCAACGGTCGGACGTCTCCGAGTCCTGTTAGTTTGGCCGGAGCTTATGAGCATAGTCATTGTGTTTGTTCTTAGCCTTTCAGTGCTCGAGTGAGGTAGTCTCGGCGTCTATATCGAGGGTATGCCTTTTAAGGGGTCTTACAAGTTTGAATATATAGCCTTGGCTTTAATATTAGGATTATGCCTTTTTAAGCTCTCAAAAATTGGACATGCCTTGCTTGAGGTCTTATAGATTTGGACATGCCTTGCTTGAGGTCTTACAGCTTTTATATTGCCTCGTTGAGGTATTACAGTTTTGATATTGCCTCGTGGAGGTCTTACAATTTTGATATTGCCTCGTGGAGGTCTTATAATTGATGCCTCTGGAGGTCTTGTCCGATAATGCCTTATGGAGGTCTTATATTGTTGGTAATGCCTCATGGAGGTCTTATATTTTTTAGCATGCCCGGAGGTGTTACATACTTGGTGTTGCCACACGGAGGGTTTATATTGGTGATGTTTCCTCATGGGGGGCTTACATTGGTGCCTCATGGAGGCTTTCGGGCTCGATGTAGATAAAAAGGGAGACGGTTATACCTTAGAAATGATGGCGTTTCAGCCTCAATATGCTTCAACTTCTTGTTCCAAGGACGCGGTACGACCCTTTATTCATTCGTTCTGGTGCAGCCGAGGATGTAGCTTGTGAATGCTACTTGGTTGTTTACGTGTCCTTTGGCTCCTTCAATGTAGAAGGTGTCAAAGCTGGTGCCACATCGTGCACCCCGAACATCTCTCTTGCTGCATGATGCTCCCTGTATATCATTTTTATGACATCCTACATTGGAAACTTCATCATTTGATGAAGGGTTGATGGAAGTGCTCTCCTGTAGTGTATCCATGGCCTTCCGAGCAAGGCATTGTACCTCATGTCCCCTTCGATGATATGAAACTTGGTATCTTGGATTGTACTAGCCACGTTGATCGGGAGGATGATGTCCATTTTTGTTGTCTCGCTCTCCATGTTAAATCCATTGAGGACCCGAGAGGCGGGCACGATCTAGTCAAGCAGTCCGAGCTGCTTCACCACCCTCGACCTGATTATGTTGGCTGAGCTACCTAGATCCACAAGCACACGTTTAATTTGAAATTTATTCACAAGGAAAGAAATTACCAATGTGTCGTTATGAGGCTAAGATGAGGTTTCGATATCCTCGTCGTTGAATGTGAGAGCGTCCTCGGGTATGTAATTCTGAGTTCGCTTTTCCCTGGTGATGGATATTTATGTTCGTTTGACAATGGGTTCCTGTGGGACGCCGATTCCTCCAATGATCATATGGATGACGTGTTGTAGCTCTTCTATTTCAGTTTTCATGTTCACCTCTCTTTCCCAAAAATGAATTTTAGCTCGGTCGCTGAGGAACTCTCGAAGGTGCCCTTTGTTGATTAGTCGAGCTACTTCTTCTCAGAGTTGTCTGCAATCTTCGGTCCTAAGAACGTGTGTGCCGTGAAATTTGCACATCAAGTTAGGGTTCCTTTGCGAGGGGTCCGATATTTTGGGTTTTTGCCACCTGGTGTCTTTGATTTAACATATGGCTGATACGATGTCTGAAACATCAATGTTGAAGTTGTACTAAAATAATCGGGGTGCCTCCACCGGCCCCGCGTGTTTTTCGAACTCGTCTTTGTTCATGAGTCCCCGTGAATTCTGACCTCGATCCATCCTTCAATCGTTTCGAGGTATGTTTTGCCTTGAGGCATTTCTTCGATCATCAGTGTATGGTTGGTACCTTTTCCTTGCTTGGCCTTGGAACCTTTGCTAGGAGCCTTCTAGGATGTACTGAGCGCGAAGGGGTTTCCAGTTGGTCGTCCTCGACCCTGATCTTTGACTGATACCGATTGTGCACGTCCACCCAAGTTACGGCGGGATATTCAACCAAGTTCTGCTTTAGATGTTTCAAAGAACCTTGAGTGAAGGCATGCACTGCCCAGTCATAGGAGACTGGTGGTAAATCCATTCGCTCCATTTGAAAGCGTGATACGAACTCCCGTAGCATCTCATTTTCTTTTTGCTTTATTTTGAAGTCGGATTTCCTCGTGGAAACCTTTATGGCACCCACATGTGCCTGTATAAAAGAGTCTGCCAACATGGCAAACGAATCTGTTGAGTTTGGGTATAGATTGTGATACCGCATCATGGCCCCCTTTGATAGCGTTTCTCCGAATTTTTTAAACAGGACAAATTCAATCTCGTCGTTCTTCAGTTCATTTCGTTTTACAACACAAGTGTAAGCAGTGATGTGCTCGTTGGGGTCCGAGGTCCCGTTGTACTTCGGGAGATCGGGCATTTTGAATTTCTTCGGGATGAGCTTTGCTGAAGCACTCGATGGGAACAGATTTTTCACGAACATATTTGAATGTACACCCTTTAGAATCGGGGGTGCGCCAAGGATCTGATCGACCCTCGAGTTGTAGGTCTCCACTTTTTTGTCGTTTGCTTCTATCTTCTTTTCTCTTGATTCAGTCCTCTTCGTGAGGTCTTCAAGCATCTTTATAATAGCGGGGTCGGCTGCTGACCCATTGTAGATCGACCTCTCCGGTACCTGTTTGACTAGAGGAACCGTTTCCGGTGCTGCTGTGCTTGGAGTTTTTTTATGGCTTTGCAGCTGAGCAATCGCCAATTATTGTGCCTGTAAGATTTAAAAATTACGTGAAGGTTAACCTCTCTTTCCTCCTGAGCTGGAGTTTTCTGAGCTTCCTGTTGGTTTTCTCGGCATATACCCCCGTCAGTGTGGGAGCTTATATTCTTGTGTTGGGTGTTGCGTGAGCCCACATACACAGGTATTGGTTCTGGTGTATCCTCAGGGTTTCGCAGTGGCACACCGGCGCCTGAAATAACTACACCGTTCTCTCCATGATCCTCAGGACCGTTGTTTTCATGTGCATTCACTGAGTTAGACATTTTGACCTGAAATCAAAAATTCTTGGACAAGAAAAAGTGTGATGAATAATTTGTGTTTTTCAGTAAACCAGTACTAAAACAATCACTATTATTTTTAGCCCCGCGGTGGGCGCCAAATTGTTTACCTTGAAAATGGTAATTACAATTAAATTTGATTTTGTGCTTCTAAAAATATGTGATTTATTTTAATACTATTTGTTAAGCAATAGATGTTAAGTGTGAGTTGAGAAAGTGAAATAAGAGCTTAAGGACAGTATGTTATGCTAACCGAACAGCTGTGAACTGGGGTCTCGAGATGGTTTAGGCGGGGCCTCGAGGTCGAGCTAGGTTGCCTGATAGGAGGCGGTCGATGAAGGAATAACAGTTAAGAGGGCCATGAAAATGGACTTTTGTGACCAATAATGAGTAATATATGAAGAACAATAAATGAAACACAATAAATGTAAGCAATAAATCAATAGAGCAAAAGTAGAGTATGTTTGAGTTAGAGAACAAAGAATGTTCTTGTTCTTGTATTGAATATCATCTTTGCAAGAAACGATAAGGGTCACCTTTATATAGGAGGGGGAATCCCATTATAGTACATGTGCATTTATTACAAAGATATGTAGCTGGTACAACTATTTAATGTCACGGTATGGACTTGTACTATTCTTGTAAACCTGGTCAGCTCTACCCACGTGCCTTTTGGGAATTTCTCGCTTGTCCATGATTGTCACCAATTTCTTCCGCCCCGAGGTCGAGCATAGGGAATCCACGATGTGCCCCATCGGGGTTGAACCTCGAGCTATGCTTCGAGCCTTCTGAAGACAGACCATGGAATGCCATAATAATCACTTAACGATTTTAGCCGTATACAAACCTAAAAATGTTGTTGAGGCTTTGCAGGATGCATACTGGGTAAATCCAATGCAAGATGAACTCAACCAATTTGAAAGAAGTCAAGTTTGGCATCTGGTACCAAGACCCTTGGACATATCAGTAAATGGCACTAAGTGGGTCTTCAAAAATAATCTTGATGAAGATGGAATAGTTACAAGGAACAAGGCAACATTGGTGGTTCAAGGATATAGTCAGGATGAGGGCATAGACTATACTTTTGCTCTAGTTGCAAGGTTGGAAGCAATAAGACCCCTCATAACCTTTGCTGCTTACATGGAATTCACCCTTCACCAGATGGATGTTAAGAGTGACTTCCTCAATGGCTATCTAAAGGAAGAAGTGTTCGTCAAGCAACCTCCAGGGTTTGAAATCAAGGAAATTCGTGATCATGTGTACAAAATTTACAAAGCACTTTATACAGAAGTAGTCTCCAAGAGCATGGTATGAAACATTATCAATAATTTTGCTTGAGCATGACTAAAAGAGAGGCAAAATTGATAATACTTTATTCTTGAAAGAAAAAGGTAAAGATATCTTGGTAGTTTAGATATATGATGATGTTATAATCTTCGGAGAAACTACTGATAAGCTAAGTAAATAATTTGTTAAACGAACTGGGAGTGAATTTGAAATGAGCATAATGGGTGAGCTTAGTTTCTTTTTAGGCTTACAAATTAAAAAATATTCAAATGGAACTATGATCCATCAGCAGAAGTATGTGAAAGAGTTGCTTAAAAGGTTTAAAATGGAAGACTCCAAAGAAATTGACACTTCCATTGCAACAACCACAAAAATGGATATAGATGAACCTGGTTCATCTGTCGATCATAAGTTGTATAGGGGAATGATTGGGTCATTTTTGTATCTCACTGCTAGTAGACGTGACATTGTTTTCAGTGTAGGCCTTTGTGCAAGATTTCAGGCAAATCCAAGGAGTCTCACGTGACTGTTGTCAAGAGAATATTGAGATATTTAAAAGGCACCACTGATCTTTGTCTTTGGTATCCAAAAGTTAGTAATTTCAATCTTGTGGGATATGCTAATACTGGTTATTAGGTTTTCTTGTGGAAAGAAAAAGCACCTCATGTATGGAACACTTTCTTGGCTCATGTCTTGTGTCTTGGGCCACCAAAAAGCAAAATTCATTGAACTTATCTACTACTGAAGCTGAGTATGTTGCTGCTGCTTCATGTTGTTCTCAATTGTTGTGGATCAAACAACAATTAATGGGATTTGGAATTGATGTTTGTTGTATCCCCATTTCTTGTGATAACACTAGTGCAATTAGTATGACCAAGAAACTAGTTCATCACAAGAGAACTAAGCACATAGATGTTAGGCACCACTTTTTGAGGGATAATTATGAAAAGGGGCTGACATTATGGAATTTTGTGCTACTGACAAGCAAATAGCTGACATCTTCACAAATGCTCTAAGTAGAGATCACTTCGAAAGGAACCGGTTAGAATTAGGGATGATTAAGATCACCTAAAAGGACCAGTTCAGTATTTTGAAAAAACATGAAAAAAATAAAAAATTAAATTGGTTGGAAATCTTGAACTTGTGTAAATAACTAGATTAATTTTTGCTCAGTATCATACTGTAAATAGTATACTCTTGTGCCATGTGCTAAAAGGACTCATTAATCTCTAATGATATTTTCTCAATTTTGGCAAATTTAGTCATGCACAAGAGGATTCTCACTAAATAACCTAGTTCATCAATGCTGGTTCATCTAGATAACTCATTATGTTTTCTACACTCTGCACAATTTGAAATAATATATTTGAATCATGAGCAAAGTCCTACCTAAGTCCAAATTTCTCCTAAACTTATCCAATTAAAGTGAACCAGTTTCGTTCAAAAGAATCCTAACCAAATTAAATCACCTAGATTCTAGGGAAGACTCCGATGTGTATTAAAAACTGAAATTTCAGTTTGATAAGACTTATAAATAACTGATGAGCCTGTCGTTACCATTAATTACCCATTCCCTTTAAATTAATTACTCCTTCAAGTCTGCGACTATGGGGGAATAAACTGAGTCTTCTGATACTGAGCAGGTAACTTTTGGTCCAAATACTACTACTGAGGCCATTTCTGAGTTGGTTGAAAATCTGGAGAATAGGTTTATATTGGTTGGTTCTGTGGTGGATGTAGAAACGTCTGAGTCCAGAATGAGAGGTGGTAAAAATAAAATGGAAAAAGAAAAAGAGAGTGAGGGTGTTCGAAGTGAAAAAAGGGGAATCTGGAAAAGAGTGGTTGATTCTTCATCCACGTCTGAAACTGGTAGAATGGCTATTTGTGGAGCATAATCAGATAAAGCGGAGGAAAGTTACAAGAAAACAGAGGGGAAATGGATCTGGAGAAGCCGCAGAAGGGTTGGTTAAACTTTGACAAAATACATATGAACCTAGTTCATCAGTTGAAGAAACCCTCACAGATCTATTGAATAAAGTAGGTGCCTGTTACAATCCCAAGAAGAAGAGAACTCCTAAGACCCTTGGAACTGTTAGGGCTAACAAGAAAATGAAGGCTTCCCCTTTTGACACTACTGAAATTCCTCTCCCAAGAGGAAGAGCCACAAGAAGTCAGCAAAACCAGAGTGAGGAAGAGCTGCAGAGAGCCTTAGAAGAAAACAAAAAGAAAATGATTGACAAATGGAAGAAAAAAGTGGGAGATCCTGTTGAGGTTGTTGATGTGGATGAGATGGACCCGGTCCATTTAGATGAATGTGACAGCTAAGGTGGAGGTAGAGACTCCCAAGCCCAAGATAGCCAAAACTTCTTCTAAGATGTCTACTTCTATGTCTAAGTCTGCTGAACCATCCACCCTGGCAAAAAGGGCCAGATCTGCAGTGAAAAACAAACAAGTAAAAATTGTTGAAGAAGAGGATTGGAGTGGAAAAGAGGAGGATGAATCACACAGTGAAAAAGACAATATGGCCAAATTTGGAAAAAGAGCTATTCTGAATGGTAGACTCCTCAAGAATTTGGAGGAGGAAGGGATGGTACTGCTGCTGTAGAAATTAGAAGTGCAAGGCTGAAAGGACATGGTCCTTCACATGGATGGAGGATTGGCAAGGGATGAAATTATTGAGTTTATGGCTAATGATGCAATGAAATATGGAAGGGTAAACTGGTGAAAGGGTCAAAAATTCGTTCGATGCAAAGGAACTGGGTGAAATACTAGGCGTACCTTCTGAAGGGTACAATGACTATACAAAGCTAAAATGGTCAAGCCTAGACACCCTTCCTACTGCCCTGACCATCACTAGAAAATTCTGTGATAATGAGGAAGAAAGTGAGCCCAAGGTTGTATACAAGAGTGAAATGAAGCCCCCCCACACCCCCCCC
>ML299430.1:0-17060 GCA_005239495.1 Nicotiana undulata | reverse complement strand
ATATAGAGGAAAGAGTGGGCGTAAGTGTTTTCAAACAGGTGAGTTAGGGGCCCCCCCCCCCCCCCCCTCGCTCTCCACAAGGTGCTGTCTGAGTTCATCAACAAGTGTGTTCTTCCTAGGCAGGAAATGAGGCACATTGCCAACTTCATGGACTTGGTTTTGATGGAATGTTTGGATAGTGGGAGGCAGATCCACTGGCCTAGATTTATACTCCAGCTCCTCTATTGGGTTATCAATGGCTTCAAAACCCATGTCATTCCCTATGGCTTCATTCTCACAGTCGTGCTTGCTCATTGTAAGGTGCCCTTGAAGAAGTAAGAGATGGCTACAAGCAAAGGTCACTTTGGGGTTAACACTCTGATTGTTTGTGATAATGAGGTCCATGCCACTCACAATGAACCTGGTTCATCCAAAAAGGCACCAGTCAATAGCAAGGTCAGAGCCTTGGTGAAGGAGAGTGGGGAAAAGGATGATGAGATAGCAAGGCTGAAGACACAGTTGTCTGAGGTAGATTCTGAGAGAGATGCTCTCAGAACTGAGCTCGTAAGGGAAAATGAGAAGAATGATGGAATTCTTCAAGACATGCTGAAACTTTTCCAAGCCAAAAATCAAGCCTCTGGTTCTTCCAAGCCTTAAACTCCTAGCCATTGTAGAACTTTCAGTGACCCAATTTGGGATGTTTCTTGTTTGCTCATGTTTTCAGTATTTTTACTTCCTTTTGTGGATTGTGGAAGAATAATATCATTTATCAATGAAATTTTCTGATTTGTGCTCTAATTGTCTGTTTATATTTCTTTGATAGTTTAAATTCTCACTTGATTATTGATGATTAATCCATGAATGCATTTGATGTAGCCCAAGTGGCCATGAGTAAGTTTTAAAATCTTAGAATCACACATTTTATTAAACTTTTCGATGATGCCAAAAGGGGGGAAAAGGTTGTGCTTTACACTCTGAACATTGATGTTTATAACCTAATGACCCTGGTCATTGATGATAAGTGAAAAATATTCTAACATTGTTGTTATGTTGGCCTAAGTTGAAACAGGGCCTAAGTTATGGAAGCACAGAGTTTGTCATTATCAAAAAGGGGAAATTTGTTGGCCCAAGTGAAGGATAGTTTTGAAGATTGACAAAGGAACTCATGCATGAACCAGGTCCATCCCTGGTGTACATAGACACGGGCAGATTAAATCATGTGGGATGCACGTGAAAGAGATAATCTCAACTTGGCATAATTAATATCTCCTGATCGAAAAGGTTGCATAATTGATAAGGAGAAGGACTCCTTACTCAAAGAGAACAATATCAAAGATAAGGAAGGAGTTAGGAGTTGAGATCAACTAGAACTCTTCCACCAAGGAATAGTAGCATTAGAACTCTAGTTATTTCTTTATCTACTAACTCTATACTCTATATATTGCAGGTTTTTCTCATTGTACAGGAACACACAAAACGCAGAAGTTAAACAATAATCGAGAGCAAAAAAATAAGGCATTTTGCAAGCAATTCATGTGTGATTCAAGTGTGCAAACCTGAAGCTACATGAATCAGATAGAAGAACCAGTTCCAAGTGTCTGTCTTTTTCTAGTTCAATTGTAGTAGGTGTTTTCCTATTCTACCTTTTAGTTTTACCTAGAGGGAGTTGTAATAGGTACTCAGTGTATTCAAGTTAGAGTTAACTTGAAGTTGTCGCAACAGTTAGATGTTGTTTGCTACAAGGGATTAGAGTTAGTCCTAGGTTTACAAAAGTGTTTTTGTAAATGGAGTTTTTGGCTTAGTGATTTAGTGAAGAGTTTGGGAAAGTCCTACTAGGAAGTAGGTCGTGATTTTTTCACCTTTTGAGCCAGGTGTTTTTCACGTAAAATACTTGTGTTCTTTACTTCCCGCATTTACTATTTCAGCAATAGTAGGTTAAGGAACACTTATAAGAACCAAGTCCTTCCATAACCAGTGAAAGTGAAAAATTGTTCACCACACAAATCACCCCCCCCCCCCCCCTGTGTGGTATTGAAGTATAAAATTGTATACGGCTATAATCGGAGATACTGATTTTACATTTATTATGGCATTTCATAGCCTGTTCGTGTAAGCCTCAAAGTACGGCTTGATACCTGAGCCTAAATGTTCCCTATGTTCGACATCGGGGCAATGTAGATCGGTGAATGTCACGAGCAAGCAGCACGTGGGCAAAGGCGACCAAGTCTGCAACAAAGTACAAGTTCGTACTATGACATTAAATAGTTGTACCAGCTGCATATCTTTGTAATAAATTCTTGTACTATGTTTGGATCTCCCCTCCTATATAAAGGGGACCCTTATCATTTTTTGCACACACAATATTTAATACAAGGAACAAGAACATTCTCTACTATCTAACTCAAACATCCTTTATTGTCTCTTTACTGATTTATTACTCGCATTTATTATATTTCACTTATCGCCTTTCATTTATTATCCATCATTGATCATAAATAGCCTCCTCCGAGGTCCATAAAACTTTTATAGCTTCATCGATCCTTCTCCAATGACTCCGAGCCTCGACCTCAAGGACCTATCCGGGCCAACTCGGAACACCCGACTTGGGGCAGTCTGGTTTGCCTATCTTAGATTTCATATTATTTTATCTTATCTCTTTTACTCACACTTAGCATCTATTGCTTAACAACTAGCATTAAAATAATTCTCATATTTTTAGGACCACATAATCAAATATAATTGTAATTACCATTTTCAAGGTAAATAGTTTGGCGCCCACCGTGGGGCTAAAAATAATAGTGATTGTTTTAGTGTTCGTTCACTAAAAACACAAGTTATTCTTTACACTTCTCCTTGTCCAAGAATCTATAATTTCAGGTCAAAATGTCCAATTATGTAAATGCACACGAAAGCAACGGTGCTGAGGACCATGGAGAGGACGGTGTAGATGTTCCGGGCGTTGGTGTACCACCGCCCGGAATTACCATTTTCAAGGTAAACAGTTTGGCACCCACCGTGGGGCTAAATATAATAGTGATTGTTTTAGTGTTGGTTCACTAAGAACACAAGTTATTCTTTACATTTTTTCTTGTCCAAGAATCTATGATTTCAGGTCAAAATGTCCAACTTAGTAAATGCACACGGAAGAAACGGTGCTGAGGACCATGGAGAGGACGGTGTAGTTGTTCCGGGCGTTGGTGTACCACCGCAGAACCCTGAGGATACACTAAACCCAAACCCAGCAGATATGGGTTCACGTAACGCCCAACGCATCAATATTAGTTCCCGCACTGACGGGGATATACGTCGGGAAAAAGAATAGGAGGTTCAGAACACTCCAGCTCGAGCAGAAAGGCAGGTTGGCCTTCACATTATTTTTGAAATGTTGCTGGCACAACAGTTGGTGATTTCTCAGCTGCAAAGCCATCAAGAAACTCCCAGCACAGTAGCACCAGGAACGGCTCCTTGAGCCGAACCAGCACCGGAGAAGTCGAACAACGACAGATCAACAACCGACCCCTCCATTATGAAAATGCTCGACGACCTCACAAAGAGAATTGAATCAGGGGAAAAGAAAATAGAAGCCAACGACAAAAAAGTGGAAACCAACAACACAAGGGTCGAAAAGATCCCAGACGCACCCCCTATTCTAAAGGGTGTAGATTCAAAGATGTTTGTACAAAGGCCATTCCCATCAAGCGCGGACCCGAAGCCCATCCCGAAGAAAATTAGAATGCCCGATCTCCCGAAATACAACGGGACCTCGGACCCCAACGAGCAGATAACTGCCTACACTTGTGCCGTGAAGGGGAACGACTTGAAGGAGCACGAGATCGAATACATCCTATTGAAAAATTTGGAGAAACACTGTCAAAGGGGGCCATGATGTGGTATCACAACCTAACCCCTAATTCGATAGAATCGTTTGCCATGCTGGCAGACTCTTTCATAAAGGCACATGTTGGTGCCATCAAGGTCGCAACAAGGAAATCTGACGTCTTCAAAATCAAACAGAGAGAGAGTGAGATGCTGCGGGAATTCGTGTCTCGTTTCCAAATGGAGCAAATGGATTTACCATCGGTCTTCGACGACTGGGCAGTACAGGCCTTCACCCAAGGCTTCAATGAGCGGAGCTCGATAACTTCGAAACAGTTGAAGAAGAATTTGGTTGAATATCCCACCGTCACCTGGGCGGATGTCCACAACCGATACCAGTCGAAGATGAGGGTCGAGGAAGACCAAATAGGAGCCCCCTCGGGCTCGGTATATCCTAGCATGATCTTGGCAATGGAACCAAGGCCAAACAAGGAAAGGTACCAGCCATACACTGAAGACCGAAGGAACGCCCCGAGGTGCAACATACCTCGGAATGACCGAAGGACAGATCGAGGATAAAACACTCGGGGACTCATAAACCGAGTCGATTTCAAACAGACACGCAGGACCGGTGGAGGCACCCCAGTTATTAGAGAACAACTTCAACATTGATGTTTCAGACATCATGACGTCCATATGTAAAATCAAAGATACCAGATGTCCAAAACCCATATTATCGAATCCATCACAAAGGAACCATAACCTGGTGTGTGAATTTCACGGCTCGCACGGTCATAAGACGGAAGATTGAAGACAGCTCTGAGAGGAGGTAGCCCGACTACTTAGCAAAGGTCACCTCAGTGACCGGGCTAAAATCCAACTTCGAGAAAGAGAGGAGAACAAGAAGAACGTAGCAGAAGAGCAGCAACATGTAATCCACATGATCATGGGAGGGATCGACACCCCACAAGAACCCATCCTCACACGAACAATAATATCTGTCACTAGGGAGAAGCGAACTCTAGGTTACATACCCGAGGACGCCCTCACATTCAGCAACGAGGACCTCGAGACCCTATCTCAGCCTCAGAACGACGCACTAGTAATTTCTTTCCTTGTGAATATGTTTCAAATTAAACGTGTACTCGTGGATCCAGGTAGCTCGGCCAACATAATCAAGTCGAGGGTGGTGGAGCAGCTCAGACTGCTTGACCAGATCGTGCCCGCCTCTCGAGTCCTCAATGGATTCATCATGGCGAGCGAGACAACGAAAGTGTAAATCATCCTCCCGGTCAGCATGGCAGGAACAACCCAAAACGCCAAGTTTCACATCATCGATGGAGACATGAGATATAATGCCTTGATTGGGAGGCCATGGATACACTACATGATAGCAGTTCCATCGACCCTTTACCAAATGATCAAATTTCCCACAAAGGAGGGAATAAAAATGGTATACGGGGATCAACATGCAACAAGGAAGATGTTCGCGGTATACGATGTTGTACCAACATCGACACCTCCTATATCGAAGGAATCAATAGTAAGAAAACAATTAAGTAGCCGTCACAAGTTGTTTCCTTGGCTGCACCCTAAGCTTCGAGTTAAGGACCGAACCGCATCCTCAGAACAAGCAGAGGCAGGTGCCATCGAGTCTGTAACGCCATTGTTGTTAAGGTACGACTTCTTATTTTTTTATTAACATTTTATACTGACCTATATGCAGGTGTCCAATAAAAAGAAATCGAAGCACCCTCCAGTTTGAAGACCTTAGGTTTTAAAGAACGCGTTTCACGTTTTTCCTTCGATCGGTTTTTTTTCTAGAAAGGGTTTTGCCGGCAAGGTTTTTAACGAGGCAGCATTTATGTGCTACCTAAGGAGAACCTAGACAAGTATTCGAGGCTTCTCTAAAATCAACCTCGAATACTGGGGGCATCCCCTCGGGAGGTCACCTCCTCGGAAAAACCAAAATAAGCCAAAGAGGGTTTCGATAGGAAAATTATGTATCGAGCCAAACGGTCAAATAAACCGTGTCTGCATAGAATAGTCGAACCCTCGATTGTGAAAACATGTATACTTATACCAAATAATCAAAGGAGTATCTTTTGCCATCAAGACACTTTGCGGTTCAAAGAAGTTGTTATTATCTCAAGGGAAGGCCCTAGGGCCAAATAACCCTCGATGTCTCGGGGACTGTCGCCGACTGCCACCCCATAAAGTTATCAAAGCTCGAGGCCATAAGATCCCAAGCGGGAGACCTCAAGCATAAGAAAATATGTAAGTCCTACGGGCATAATTGAAATTGTAAGTCCTACGGGCATGAGCAAATCTACAAGTCCTACGAGCATAACCAAAACTGTAACTCCTACGGGCATGATCAAAACTATAAGACCTCAAGTAAGGCCTGTCCAAATCACATGACCTCGTAAAAGGTACAATCCCGATTTTAAAGCCAAGGCTATATATTCAAATTTGTAAAACCCCTAAACATGCATAACCTTAAATATAGACGCCGAGGATAGCTCATTCGGGACTAAAAGGCTCCGGCCAAACACAACGACTACGGCCACAAGGCTCCGGCCAAACTAACGCGACTCGGGGACGCCCAACCGTCGCCATAAAACCAAATCCTCTGAAATTATTTCAGAAAGAACCGGTTAATACATGCAACCCACGGCACAAGCAAAAGAGCTTCGATCATTTTCAGGTAAGTTCCAAATAACGAAAAGGCTCGATACAATTCATCCATAAGGCGAAACCTTCCGGGGTTCTCATTTATCGTCACATAACGACTCGTAATCAAGGTTCTTTTCGGACCGTCAAAGATTCGGAAGAACACAAAACTTCAAATAAGTCTTTAGCGATGGAAAATATAGCCATACTAAAGGTCGTATCAACCCAACGAGTAAGAGCCTTGGAGCCTGCTCAAAAAATCCTTAGGGCTAATTCTAAAAAAACCTAAGGGTCGATGAGCTCGAGCAGTAACCCGAATCGAGGATTGAGCCTAAAACAGTTAACTAAAATTCTTCACGGCAAACGCAATGGAGCCTACGGGCCAACATCAAAAAGCCTATGGGCCAACCTAAAAACGCTTAAGGGCAAGGGCATAAGAGCCTACGGGCCAACCTAACAAGCCTCGGGGACAGTTTGTAAACCTAAGGGTTTTCCTCAAAGACTGATTCATTTGGATAACCGTTGACATACGCCAAAATTGGGAAGACAATAAAGACAAACACAAGCAGATTTAAAAAAAAATCGAAATATATTTCATATTATGTATTAAGACATTCTCAATGCTCCAACAGGGAGACTCATGCAAGGAAGAAAAAACCCTAGACTATCCTCGAGACCAGTTCCCTTGAGAGTCCTCAGATATCAATATCGGCACCAGGAGAAAGGAAAAACTTGGCATCAATCTCATCCGTCTTGGCCTGTTTTATATCCTCCAAGAGATCGAAGCCCCTAGCGTGTATCTCCTCGAGGGTTTCCCTCCGAGATATACACCAGGAATATTCATTGATTCTCCTCTCTCTATCAAAGGCTCCTCTTAGCTCAGCCCGAGCATCGGTAGCATCTTTCAAATAAATGGCCACTTTCTTGTTGGCCTTTGTTCGAGCCTCTTCAGCTTCATCCTGGGCATCGACAGCTTCGGATTTCATCCGTAGAAGTTCGGCCTTGAGCCTTTCAATCTTCCTCGCATGCACTGAGTTATCTTCACGAGCATTCCGGAGGTGCACTTCGAGGGTAGAAGCTTTGGCCAAAGCATTTTTTTTGGACGCAACTTGGGCATCCATATGAGACCCAAGCCCATTACACTCGCGCTCGACTTGACCAACTCTTCCCTAAAGGCGTTCCAGGTCCTCTGTCTTCCTCTGCAACTGAAACACCGAAATATTAGTCTCTGAAGATAGGAGAAGAAGTATGCATACCATCGAAATGAAGGTTACCTGTCCCTGGAGGCGGCCTTCGTAGTCATGGCTTCGACTCACCTCATGCCGAAGGTGCATTGATTACTTTGCTCGTTTATCATAGAGAATCTTAAGGGATCTCTCCCCTTCAAAAGATTTTCGCAACTCGGATTCGAGCTTATTGAAGGCCTATGAAAAGCAAACTTTAGCTAGAAAATGAAAATACGAAGTCAAAAGATCGAAGGATCACCAAACCTCACCACATAGCAGAGCCGGTGAGCCTCCTCAAAGGTTGATTGCGCATCTCCTGGCCTGGCCTCTTCGGCCCAAGTCGAACCATCCCGAGAGGGAACATGATCGCTAGGGACTTCGCTCCCATCGGGTGGCCCTTGTCCCCGAACTTCCTTCAAAGTACCTTCGACGGGAGGAGAAACTGGCGGCAGAAGACCTTCTCGCCTCGAAGTACTTCGGTCGGGGAAGAAGATGGTGGCTAGGGAGGAACTTCTCTCCCACAGCTGGATATCTCGGGCCTGATGGTCCCTGATTTATCGCCTTTACACCTCTGGGCAGGTATTTCCTTACAGCGAGCTTCCTCGCTCGCCGAAGGATCCTTCTACTTGTTATCATTCTTCGGCCCTGAGGCCAACGACTCCCCTTCCTCTTTGAGGGAACACGGCTTCACACTGGGGAGTTCCCCAACACCTGCGGAAAGGAAGTTGTTAAAAAAATGGCTGCTCCTTAAAATAAAGAGCCTAGTGACGCTCACCATGGATTTTGACCTCACATCTACCCTTCGACAGATCTCGCCACTTATGCTCGTCATAAGTCGAGCAAGACATCAACTTCTGTATCCAATCCACCAAATCGGGGACCTCACACGGTGACCACGGGGCCGCTGCAGAAAAAGAAAGGAAGCTTTAGTACAGAGTCAACATCCACTAAAAACCAACATAATAAATACGCAAGTGTGCCACTTACGTGTCAAATTACATTCCTTAGGGAACGGTAGGAATTCTACGGGGATGATGTCGACGGTTCGCACTCGGACAAACTGACTCATCCATCCTTGGTCCTCACTTTCCTCGCCCTTGGCGACGAAAGACCGGGAGGTCTGACGTTGTAAAGTGACAAGGCCTTTGCAATGCAAGGGTCGGTACAACCTAATGAGATGGTTGAGGGTAAACTCGAGCCCGACTTTTTTCACGAAGAATCTTATCCTTAATACAATCCTCCAAAATGACGGGTGAACCAGTGCCAGGGTGACCCGATATCTCTTACAAAACTCGATCACGACCCTATTGATAGGGCCCAACGTAAAAAGAAACGTGTATACATTAAAAACTCCATTTACATAAGTCGTGATGTTCTCTCCCACGGAAGGTACCTGCAGTACCACCTTTTCCCCCTATCCGCAATCTCTCCTCATCGCCTCGAGGTGTTTCCGTCCTATAGATGGGATGGACTTCGACGCATGCTCCCGATGGTCCTGAACACAGAAAGGTCTCTCTAATGGTATATCTCCCCTCGAGACAAAGCGTCCCGGAGCTAGCTTACCAGAAGCCGGAGGTGTACCACTGACCGAGCGGGGAATAGAGGTAGAACCTTCCTCTTGCTGATGAGCGGGCTTGTATATAGCAGCCATAATAATGGAGAAACAAGAAAATGGGAAATAAAAGCTTGGGAGAAAGTTTTGAATCACAACAAAAGAAAAAGGGGATGAGGCGAGAAAGGAAGACTCTACAAAAAAAGTGATTGCTCAAAGCAGCAAAGCCTTCAAATGAAGGAAGCAAATGTATTTATAGGGTAAGCAGCGACTGTTAACCTACTTTGGAGGCCAATTAATTCTGGCCATGCCATTGCAACTTTTGGGGAAATGAACCAGTTGGACCGCCTCGATCACCTCAAAAACCTTATCACATGAATGACGTTATCCGAGGTCTAGAGGTCCCCAAGCCAGTCTGACCTCCAAGGAGCCACCTATGAAAACTTAATCTCGAGGTGGTACCCGATCTCGAGGATTCCCTTTATCATAGTGGGCTCTAAGGAGTTGCCCGCGTCAATCCATCCTTGAGATGGTAACCGATCTCAGGGATCTATATTACTATAACTATGGGCTCTTGGGAGCCGCCGATATTAATATAGCCTCGAGATGGTTCCATGTCTCGAGGATCTTCATTGCTACTTATACGGTTTTCTAAAAGAACTATTGTTCCAACCTCGAGACGGTACCCAATCTCGAGGACCTCTACCGCTACAAATGAAAGCTCTAAAGGAAGCTATCATAAGATCCACATATCGATCTAGACCGAGATGGTACCCGATCTCGAGGGATTTATTATTCTATGAATGGGCCCTAAAAAGCCGACATTACAATTCAAAAGATTATTTGTGCATTGAAAAATTAAGGGCTTGAAACAAGAAAGTTTCTTGGCATTCTCAGAAATATATATTTACATTGGTGTCTTTACATAGCTCCCCCTGGAGCCCGTATGCAAAAGAGAAAGAAGGGAAGAGTCAAAAACTATGGGTGGATTTATTCCTCACCCTCACCATTGTCCGAATCACTATCGGAGCCGCTACCGGAGCTTTTGTCAGAAAAAGACGTAAGTGCCGATACTTTTTCCATAGCCCTAGCCTTCTCGACCTCAGTAGAAAGGTCGGTACCCTTGGCGATCACCTCTTCGAGTGCCTGCCTCCTGGCTTGGTAACAAGCATGTGCAATTTCCCGAGTCAGCTTCAGCTCGGCCTTTTCAGATATTTCCCTGGCCTGATTGTTGGTGGAAACAACATCCTTCTTATACGAGGCTACTTGTTCATCGGCCTCAGACTTGGCCACTGATAGTAAAGTGATCTCATCATGGGCACTCCGAAGAAGGTCCTGGGTCAAGGTCAGCTCTCCCCGCAAGAGGTCCCTCTTTGAGACTATGGCCCCGTTCCGCTCTTTCAGTTCAAGATTCTCCCTATCCTTGATTGCAGCTTCTTCCCAGAGTTGCTCCACCAGAGCATCATTTTGCTCAATCTGCAAAAACGAGTCGAGTTAGTAGGTGTAAACTTATGGAAGCAAGGGAATGAACTCTCAGATGCCACGTTACCTGCCCAGTGAAGCTGGTCCTTTCTTGGTGGGCTCTCTCCAAACTTGCTCGAAGCACATTTAACTCCTCGCCCTTTCGGGCGGAGGAAGCCTTCAACCCTTTCAGTTCCAAGGAAAGCTTCTCGAGTTCCTCCTCACGGTAAATAAGTTCATTGTTTAGCTTGGAAAAAGCTTGGCCATACAACTTCTTGGCCTGCAACACAAAGAAAGAAGGTTATGCATGAAGAAATGAAAACTCGAAACTACGGACAGTATACCAGGAAAGTCACCTGTTCATAATGCCTCTTTGACCTCTCAAGAGCGACGGAGGTGTTGAGATCAGCCTCCTCCTCGATACCTTCAAATAAATCCCTGAACGTGTCATCTTCCCCTCGAGAGATGTCCACGTCGGCAACACCACTGTCCTGGGCATCCCTTATCTCTCCTGAGGAAAAGGAAGGGCCCAAATTGGAGTCACCCACAACATCAATGCCAAGCCCTTCGAGCTCGTCGAAATGGAATGTGCCATGTCCTGCAAAAGGCTCGGGGACTGCGCCCAAGACTTCTTCGAAGGTCCCATCTATACAAGTTTGTCTCACATCGGTCGTATCAGACTCGGCGGTCTGATGTTCAGCAGTCTTTGGAACGTCTACTTTCCTCCATACCCTTTTGGCCAAAGGGCGGTCGTCTTCATCTTCATCTTCGTCTGTGGAACAAAGATTCGCGGCAGCATCTGAAGCAAAGACCATGGCATCGGTCTTAGACTTCCGGGCCTTGGGTTTCTTTATCTTAGGAGATCGCGTCAATGACTTTTTCTTCCTTTTTTTGCCCCCGTCAGGTTTCGAAGTTCCTTCTTCTCCAGGAGGGGGAGGACTCATCGATAGAGTGTCCCCAAGACCTGCATATATGGGATATATCAGACCTTCCGCCGCAAAGGAAGCCTTTGTGAAATTTGACAAAAAAGAGCTTACCGTGGTTCTTAGCCTGCCACCTGGTCTTGGCTAAATCATGCCAAGATCTTTTGTTGTATGGGAAGGAAGAATCTATTTGCTTAATCCACCCCCAGAGGTCCTGGATCGAGCTGTGGAACCAGGCAGCAACTGCATAGTCAAAAGAAATCCATTCAGAAGGATAATAAGGGGAAGTAAAAAATATTCGGTGTAATGGTGCTTACGTGCCATATTCCATTCCTCTGGGAATAGCGTCTTATCGTCGCAGATGATGTCTGAGGTTCTAATTCTAATAAACCGGCTCATCCACCCCTGGTCCTTGTCCTCGTCGATGCTTGTGAAGAATGTCTTTGCAGACCGATGTTGAAGCTTAATTAAACCCCCTCGAAAGAGACGGGGGCTGAATAATCTTATTAAGATGTCGAGGGTGAAGTTCATCCCATTGATCTGATCAGAGAAATAACTAAGCATATACACTATCATCCATAATGAAGGGTAAATTTGACCCAGCGTCACCCGGTACTGGTGGCAAAAAGCGAGAATCACTAGGTCTATCTGTGGAGATGAAGAGTCCACAAGACCCAGGGTGAAGGGGTATGTGTATACGCTGAGAAAGCTCGCTTTGTATGTTACTATGCTTTCCTCAGCATTGGGGATCTCTATTTGAACCTCCTCTCGCCAGTGGCAGTCAATCTTTACCCTCTCCTCTTCAGATATTATGTTGATGTATCTAGACATGGGCTGGCATCGACCCCGTATGTTAGGAAGTCTATCGATGCTAAGATCAGAAATCGTTTCGAAATCACCAGGGATGCATTGTTCGATGCTCGGTGGTTTCTTCGCTTTTCCCTTGGATGGGCGTACTGGGGAAGAGGTGCCCTATTTTTGAGGCACCATCTTAGAGGTTTTGGCCATAGCTGTATCAAAGCTCTTGAGAAAAAAATGAAGAAATGAGCTCAGAAGGAATGTGAATGCAGAATTGGAAAATAGCTCTAAAAACTTGAAGATGGTTGTAAAAGTATGGATGGCGTGCAAAGTGTGGTATTTATAGAGATCAGGCGGGCAACGCTTGAGAAGCGGGAAAGTCGAACCGTCGGCGGGTCGTGGGTTTCTCGGTGATTGTGCTGACAGCGACCCTTGTGCAGCTTTAGAAGTAGGTCGTTTAATGCTCTGGCGAGCTGACGTCATGGAGGGGATACCGAAGAAGTAAGCATTCGAGATCGTATCTTATTATTCAATTCTAAGAAACGCGGGGACTATCTATATACAGCTAAAATCGGAGAGACCGATTTTATGTTTATTATGGAATTTCATAGCCTGTTTCGTAAGCCTCGAAGTACGGCTCGATGCCCGAGCTTGAATGTTCCCTACGTTCGACATAGGGGAAATGTATACCGGTGACTGTCACGAGAAAGCAGCATGTGGGCGAAGGCAACCAAGTCTGCAACAAAGTACAAATTCGTACTATGACATTAAATAGATGTACGAGCTGCATATATTTGTAATAAATATTTATGTACTATGTTGGGATCTCGTCTCCTATATAAAGGGGACCCTTGTCTTTTTTTGCACACACTATATTCAATACAAGGAACAAGAACATTCTCTGCTATCTAAGTCAAACAGCCTTTATTGTCTCTTTACTGATTTATTACTCGCATTTATTGTATTTCACTGATCGCCTTTCATTTATTATCCATCGTTGATCATAAATAACCTCCTCCGAGGTCCATAAAACTGTTATAGCTTCATCGATCCTTCTTCACTGACTCCGAGCCTCGACCTCAAGGACCTATCTCGGCCAGCTCGGAACCCCGACTTGGAGCAGTCTGGTTTGCCTATCTTCGATTTCATATTATTGTATCTTATCTCTTTTACTCACACTTAGCATATATTGCTTAACAACTAGCATTAAAAATAAATCGCATATTGTTAGGACCACATAATCAAATATAATTGTAATTACCATTTTCAAGGTAAACAAAAACATCAGGAAGGATTCAAAAAATTGGGGAATCATAAATCTAGTCCTCCTTATTCTTGTTGCAAACACCTTCGTATCGTTGTTGATAGTTTTATTACTTTAATATTTGTTAGTTAATTAGATAAAAATAAAAGTCACAATCTTTATAACTAGAAAATTATTTGAATTTGTGTTTCTTAGCGATATTTAATAGTTGTTGTCAATCCTTATTTCTATGTGAGATTCGTCTTCGAACTCTAAGACCAGATTACATTTGCAGCGACCGCTTAATCTTTTTAGGACTAGAATTTAATAAATTTGGTGGGTAGGGGTTGGTGGTTGAGGGGTGGGTGGAGGGCAGATGGGGAAGCCATGGTGTCATCATGCACGCCCAAACACCAAAAATAAATGATAGTGTCATCATGCATTTCACCGAATATCTGATTTCCTTCGAGCAAAAAGATTACGTAGTTCATTATTTTCAAATAGGGAAGTTCAATATTTGCAAATAATGATTTGATCATGAACTTCAAAATCCGAATTCTGGTAATCAGTACAGCTATTTTGTTTGATAAGTATTTTAAGTCTTCAACTTCTTTTTTCTTCAAGTAAATTATAATTCATTTTCAAGTACTCATTTTTTTTCGTCTTCAACCAAATATTATCGAAACCCCTACAGATTTTAAGACAAGCGCAAGTACTCATAAGTGCAACAAAAATTTCTGCATGATGTTGATTAATCATTTAAATGTAGCATCGAAAGATTAGAAATAGAGAACTGAAACGAAATTTAAAGAAACTAGTAGTAGTAATAAATATCATACAAAAATCTGATAAATGAGATTATAATTATTTGGAGTGTTTGTGCAGCATGAAGACCACAACTATATGGGCTTACGTCTTTCTCCGTGCCATAGATGTAGGATTGCCGTCAAAAAGGCCCTCAATTAACGTTTCAATGTCTTCAGGCTGGTACTTTATATACTTCTCTGCATGCTTTGTATTGTCTAAATACTGTCTAAATCTCGCAAAGAAGGACCTGTACGCCGGAATCAACACCGCCGATATAGAAACTCTTAGCTCCGACCGAAGCTGCTCGTCGCACACCACCCAAGTGCTCTGCGTACGATGGATTTCGTCGAGCATTGTGCTGAAATTCTTGAACCTTTCTTTGACTACTGGCTTTGTCACTTTCCCATTCCCTTGCATCCCGTCATGACTTAGTATTTGTAACACTTTTCCCCATGTTTCTCTTTGGTAATTCTTGTGGTATTGCCTCACGGTCGTTGATCTTCTTCGACACCACGTATCGCCCATCACTTGGCGTACCTCCGTGGATCCTTTGGCTTTTTGTAAGATGTATCTGCCATTGTTCATTAAGAATATGTCACGCAAAGAAGGGTCTCTATATAAGTTTGACTTAGCTTCTAGATTTGAATCCAACAGTTGCATTATTTTCATAAGCTGTGTTGAAAATGGCGTCGTGGCAGGTACGTCATCGTGTGGTCTTTCGCTCTCAACGTGATCAATATCCAGTGATGAATTCCATTTGGAGGAATATGCCTCCAACTTTGCGTGTTCTTGGAAAATATGTTCAAGGGCGTCTCTGTATTCACAGGCGTATTTCAGATAGTTCATGACATAACGTGTGAGCGGGTGCACTGCACCACCAGGGACCGGTGTTCTAGCTGCATCGTTCTTGATGGAACTTTCGAGATCACAGAATACGTTGACGGCTGCCTCCCCGAACCTATCTCTCGTGGCTAAGATCTCTGCTTTCAGTTCGTGTTCACCATCCTTGGAGAAAGATTCACTTATGGCAGAAACTAGATCGCGAATGGCTTCGTATATGTCTAGAAATTTGAACAGTTTCTCGGCGGAGCGTTTTGTCCTGGAGACCGCCTCAGCGAAGTCAAGAATCTGAATAACAATCGAACGTGCCAGGTTGCTAAATAGGCTTTTAGAGATCATTGGAGAATCGAAGAAAACTGATTCCCCGAGTCTCCTTTCGCCAGGGAACAGAGTGCTTGAGCAGCTCTTCGCAACATTTATCCATTGGGTGATTTCTCCTTCTAGAGAATCCCATGGCATTCTCTGCACATCATCTCCGTTTATCTTCTCAAATTCGAGCATTTTCAGTTGCTCATAGAATGCGTTTCTCCGTGAAATTGAATATACTTGACAACATTCTGTTTCAAACCCGGCTGAGATCATGGCAGTGGCTATTCGATTCATTCTTGTCACGACCTCGGGCGGATACGATGGATAATCCAAAATTTTATCCACTTTTGAATTGGAACAACCTCCGAAATCTTCTAATAATGCTCGGAATTTTTCTTCCATGAATGTCATGGCTCGTTGCAAGACCAAATTGGTCCGATTCAACAACGTCGACCCTGACGGAGATGATTTGGCGATGACATTTGTCAATTTGGATAAATGCATCACGGCTTCAAGGAAAAATGACTCTTCCTCTGTCATCTTACCTAATCTGGTCGGTATTTCACCAGAATTATATTTTGCAATCCTGGACTCTATTATTTTGGAGAACGTTTCAATATTTTCAGGGGCTTCCGAGTTTTCATCAGATGTGGAAACGCTATTTTTGAATAGATCAATATCTGATGTGGGACAGCTACTGTCATTATTCTTCTCCATTTGCTCTTTCTAAACGGATATGGAGGAGCAAAAGAGAAGGGATCCGAAGAATGTATGCATGCAACCGCGGAAAAATGAATCAAGTAGTAAAATGGGACATTTTCATGGAATTTTGTTAGATGAAATTTGTTTGAGATTAAAGATTAAAGGTGGTTTATTTTCGGAAGATGGTCGGTACAAGAAGACTATTGACTCGGTTAATAAAGGTTATTAGTGCTGCCCATGACTTGATTTCGGCATGGTTTCCCACTATTCCCCACTCTCCTGTAATTACAGTTAAGCCCCCATCATGATTTAGTGGTCAAGAGTTTGAATTATCATGCACGAGTTTGACTACCAATGCCTTTGTGTCTCCAATTGGATTTTCTTTATTACCAAGCAATTACAACAACAATACCAAACCCAGTGTATTCCAACAAATGGGATCTAGGAAGGGTGATATGTACGCAGATTTTACGCTTACCTTATAGAGAAAAAGATGTTGTTTCCGATAGACTCTCAGCTAATGAAACAGTGGAGATAAAGCAACAAATATCAAACAATAGTAACAACAATGTATTATGGTAACTGGCGCGAATGACACATCATGTAATAGTAAAGAACCATGAATAAGATAATACCAAACGATCCTAGTACTACTGGTAAGCCTAGGAGGTGTCACGCCCCAAAACTAAGGGACACGACCGGCACTCGACCGGGTAGCCCCAGTCAAGCGG
>ML299429.1:0-18190 GCA_005239495.1 Nicotiana undulata | reverse complement strand
CATAATGTATAAATACTAATTAAGCAAAGGCTTAAAAATCGGTTTCGCAACTCAATAGTCCCCCAAATAGGAAACATGTTCCAAAGTTTCCACCTTTATATTTCAAAACATGTGAAAGGGTGCATAGTCCGGGGTTTCATACCCTCAGGACAGGATTTAAAGATATTACTTACCTCAAAACTAGCCCGAAATTATTCCGTGATACGCTTGACTCTCGAATCAACCTCCGAAGGCTCCAAATCTACCAAGTTTAGATTTTTATCATCAATATGTTCTTAAGGAACAATTTACAATCGAAAGATATCAAATTTACTCAAAAATCCGAAACCGGGCAAAACCCGACCCCCGGGCCCGCGTCCCGAAACTCAGAAATTTTTACAGAAAAGTGTTCTTCATCTTCCCACGAGTCCGTACATATAAAGAACACCAAAATCGGAGTCCGTTTGACCCCTCAAATCGACCCTTGAAGGTCTCATAATCTCATGCCCCAAAATCCTATTTTTCTACTGTTTTTCATGAATTAAAGGCTGGGATTATGGTCTATAATCACCCATAAACGAGTTTTAATAATCAAATTGCTTACCTCTGTGATTCCCACTGATTTTCTCCTTCAAAGATAGCCCAAAAAGCTTTCCTCCGCTCAACAATAGTGTAAAGGAGGGTTTAAGTCGCGGAGGGTTTATTATTTAACTGCACAGTTATTCATGCACTGCGATCGCGGATGTACTCACGCGATCACGAAGAACAAATCTCCCAGGCCCACAGAAGACCCTACGCGATCGCATCATAAGCCACGCGATCGCAATTTAATGGAACCTCGACCCACGCGATCGCAACCATTCTCACGCGATCGCGAAGAACAACTGACTCCGCTCCCCACGCGCCTGGCTAACTCTACGCGATCGCGATAAACCCCACGCGATCGCACTGAACTGACCTCCAAAGTTACGCGATCGCGACCCTTATTTCGCGATTGCACTGAACAAATTCACCCAGGTCCATTTTAACCCTACGCGATCGCACACCTGCCTACGCGATCGCAGTGAATAACCTTCAACTGTGAAAACACCAGAAACAACAGTGTTTTTAAGTCCAAAAATGCCCGTTAACCACCCGAAATCAATCCTGAGCCCCTCGGGACCCCAATCAAATATGCCAACACATCCCATAACATCATTCAAACTTAGTTGCACTCTCAAAACATCAAAACTAACATCAAAACACAAAATTTACATCTAATTCAAGCCTAAGAACTTCGATATTTCTAAAATCCACCAATGATGCCGAAATTTATTCAAAACAACTCTGATTGACCTGAAATTTTGTAGACAAGTCCAAAATAACATTACGAACCTGTTCCAACTGTCAGAATTTCATTCCGACCCCGATAGCCTATTCTCCACTGCCGACCGGAATCGCCAAAAACTAACTTTCACCAATCCAAGCCAAATTCTACACCGGACATCACAAAATTATTTTGAACACACTCCTAAGTCCCAAATCACCTAACGAAGCTGTCTGAGCCATAAAATCTGCATTTCAAGGTTGTTTGCCAATAAGTCAACTCTCAGTTGACTTTTCTCACTTCAAGACTAGTTTTAAAGACTGAATGACTAAACTCTCACTACAACCATTCTGATTTCAAGCCTACCAACTCTAACACATCAATTACAGTATAACCAATCTAGAACAAGTCAATAACAACAATAATAATGCAAATTCTACGGAACGACCGACCGGGTCGTTACAAGTCTGGAGTTGAATCCCACAAAGAACTAAGGTCTCGCTATAGCTGTTCAGTATCACTAAGAAGACAAACTCGAATAATTCCTAAGTTATAAATATAAAAAAATTTATATCTAACTAATTGACTAACAAACTAAAGCAGTAAATTAACAACAAAAGATACTTAAGGTTGGAGACTAAATTAAGGAGGTCTAGAGTTATGATTTCCCCAATTGTCGGAATCCTTCCTGCTATGTTCCTTGCAATTTTGTCTATGTATTCTCTACTGATCATGAGAACTTTAGGTGTCGTAATTCTCTCTCGAGTAACTACAACAATTTACTAAACATATTCTCTCGAACTACGCTAGTTGACTTTATCTAATCGCTCACTATGACCACGTCAAGACTTTGTTATTTCTAAACCTACATTTAAACCTGTTGTATTGATTTCTCACATACGTTAGGAGTGACGTTGTTCAATAACCACCTAAATATGTATCATTTCTCAAGCAACACATAATAAATAGGCAAAGTCAATCGATGGTCATTCAATCAACTGAAATAAACACGTAGTTGAACAAATAGACAAATTCAAAGGTTAAATTATATTAAAACATGACAAGAATTCATCCTCCAAGAGGTTCCATCAAAATCCAAGATAACAAATCAGCTATTCATAATAGTGTGTAAAACTACAATACTAAAAGTCATAACCAACAATGAAAAAATAGGAACTGGAAGGAAAAACTCGTAGAAGAATTCTCCGCCTTGCTCTTATTGTGTCTTTGCCTCCTTAGGTCCAAAGTGTCAAAAGTGACAATTTTAGGTCTATTTATATGTTTAGGAAAAGACCTAAACGTGTGGGCCAAGTCCTATTCAAACCCGGAAATGAATTAAGTCTTCAAAACTTGAATTGGACCTGGCCCCAGGCATTGTGACGCCTGGCTAACGCCAGCTTCAGCCTGGCCTTTACCCTGCAATGCCAGGCTAACGCCTGGTTCAGCCTAGCTTTAGCCAGGCAAATCCTGCCAAATGCTTGGTTCAACCTGGCTTTTGCCTTGCGTTGCCAAGTTCTCTCATTCATTGCTCTCGCACATGCTTTCGACTTGTAGGTCTCCTTTTTCTTCTACTTTCTTCTCCAATTCACCTACATATTAAATGGACCATATTACATGCAAATAAAGTATAATTTATCATTAAAGAGTATCAAAATTCAAGGCAAATAATGTTCTAAACCATGAATTATAGCCCCACATCAGTGATCTCCACGAAGAGGTCTACATGAAGATCCCTCCTAGTTTGGAGGTCTCTCCTTCTTCTTCTACCTCTCCTCCTTTGGTGTGCAAGCTTCATAAATCACTTTATGGCCTCAAGAAAGCATCCAGACAATGGTTTGCCAAGCTGTCTGAATCCATGCTATATAGGGTCTACATATCCAACAAACATTACTATTCTATGTTCATCAGGTCTTCTGGTGCCTCTTTGGTGGTTCTGGCTGTCTATGTAGATGACATTTATTAGCTGGTGATGACCTTGATGATTTGAATGCTTTGAAACCTTTCTTATATGCTCAATTCAAGATCAAGGACTTAGGGTCTGTCCATTACGTCTTGGGTTTGGAAGTTACTCCTCGTGACCATGGTTATCTTATAACTCAACACAAAAATACTTCTAACCTACTTTCTGAGTTTCATTGTGACCATTTCACACTTGTTACCACTCCTTTGGATCCAAGTGTGAAGCTGGTTCCTGACATGTATGATCTCCTTCTAATCTAACCACCTTCAGGAGGTTAGTTGGAAAACTCAATTTCTTGCAACCACCCGACCTGATATATCCTTTTCAGTGCATCACCTCAGCCAGTTCTTACAAGCCCCACATGTTCCTCATATGCTGGCAGCTCTACATGTCTCAGATATCTCCTGAATGCCCCTGCTCAGGGTATTCTGCTTTCAGCCATCTATGATATTTCCCTTCTAGCATATCCAGACTCCGACTAGGCTGCATGTGCTATGATATGCCCCTGCTCAAGGAGATCTGTGACTGGGTTTTACATCATTCTTGGGGGCAGTCCAATTTCTTGTAAGCGTAATAAGAAACCCACTATCTCTCTCTCTTCAGTTGAAGTTGAATATAGAGCATTAAGGATGGTTGTGGTTGAGTTTTCTTGGCTAACTCATTTACTTGGTGATTTGGACCCTCCTATTTATGCCCTTCTATTTTTTGTGACAGTCAGGCAACTCTGCATATTGCCAAGATGGCCAATTTTCAAGAAGAACCTCAACTCGACAAAGATAGTGAGTTCTCACAAGAAGATAACTTTGAAGAAGCAGATATTGTAAACCAATCTAGGTTAGAGAACAAGCTCAACTATTAAAATTTCATGGGGTTTTACATAATGGTCTTTCAAATATGGCAGAACACCTGATAGACGAAAGAACTGAGCTCAGGCAAGAGATAGACCAATTTGGCTCAGATATCCATGTACTGCATGCTAAGTTGAATAAAAGGTTTGAGGCATCTGATGCCCTACAAACAATTTTTGTGGATATTGGCTAGCTTGTGGAGCGAAAAAAGGAATTCCAACTACTCGACCAAAATATTATTAATAATGCCAAGTTTGACGAAGTATGTAAAAGTGAGGATGTCAAAAGTGAAGCGATTCTAGAGTTCGAGCGTGTTGGACCTCATTCTAATCATTTTTCAACATTGTGCTTGGTTGGTGACACGAGAATTGATCCATTTGAGCCCATGGAGGAGTTAATGAATGGGGAACAAAGTGCTTATATTCTGAAATTCGTGATGTCAAGGAGACAAAACGACATCCCTCACTTAAAGGCCAAGAAATGCAAGATGTGATACTTATTGCTTGGTTAATTTATTTTCACATCACCGCCCTATGAACGTGATAGAAAAATTGATGCAAAATTAGGGGTGCAATTCATATCCTCAAAGCGGAATAAAAGTGGTGAAAGTGATGTCGTCGTGTCGCGACGTTAAATCAAGCGCTTGTTCGGAGGCAACCTAGTTTTATTTTTCCTTTTTCTTTTTCTTTTTTCTTTTATTTTTTTAATTGTGTTATCTTTGTAGTGTTATTTTTGTGTTTTGTAGGAGTAGGAGCATGGAGTCAAAGTCAATAGACGTGTGAAAAATCGAGCAGGTGGTTGAAACTAAGTATGGAGTAACTGCACAAGGAACCATACCTGGGAGAATACTGAGTATCATGTGGGCTGCGAATGCTTTGGCCTTTGGCCTACCAGGGAGTGTCTTCTACCCTTTTGTTATTTATTGTATGTGTTGGGAACATTGCACAATTTTAAGTATGAGGTGAGAAGATTGTCTAAGTGATTTTTTGTGCTATCCTAACTTAGTTGTAGTATTCTTTCTGAATATAGTAATTTTTATTCAAAAGAAAAATTGAAAAAAAAAATGAAAAAGAAAGAAAATTTAAGAATATTTTGAACGTGTCACTACGTTGGATTTTGTGGATAGCTTTCTTGAGGGATTAAGGTCCAATAAATAATGCAAAAAAAATTCTTTTTGTTTTAGTTAGTTTTAATTAGGTATAATTCCCCTTGGTTTTTCTTTTTGCATCGGTTCTTTTCCAGGGGATGTAACTTGAACCGAGTAACTTTTTTTATTTTAGGGTTAGATTATTTCTTAGAAGTAGGGAGAAGAAAAACCATTGTGACTGGCTTGATACTAGCATATTCAGGCCTGAGCATGAGTAGTACCTTCCTCTGAGTGCTTCAGTAATGAATAAAATAACAGGCTTTCTGACACCTATGCTCAGGGTTGTGACTTTGTATATAACTTATTCATATCTTGTCACTCCCTATGATCTTGTCTGTCTTAGAGTAAAATTGATCCATCTTGATTGATACTTGTGCCATGTGGGGTGAGGATTTCTTACATATATTCCATGCTTTGCATCTTAGTCTAGAACTTGTCGTGCATGTTATTGAAGCGAAATAAAAGTGTTGCTCTGTTTAGAAGATGATAACAGACTTTCTTTAATATGTCTTATGAATTTTAGTTTTTCAGATATTGTACCACTAGTTAGGCCTTTGAGCCTGTAGCCTTTTGTTTGGAAGCCGTATTTTTGCCTTGATTCATTTATTGAATCCCTAGTTTTTGCACCCTGCTTCCTAGAGCACTATTGCTTAGATTGTGATATTAATTGACAAATTTGAAGAATTGGATGATTAAGTAAAAAATGATGATCAATGATAGATGAATAGTGATGAAAAGGCCCTCTTGAAAGGAATGTGATATGGAAAAAAAATGAAAAAAAAATTACTTAAAAAAATAATACGTTCTTGATATGGGGGAAATACTTGTGAAACAATAGATGAAGAGATGGCTGAAAAATAAAGTGAAGAGTAGAAAATAATGGGTGATGAAGTTTAAAGGTCCAAAGTGCTTAGGAAAATGTAAGTCACTATGATATAGTTTTCCTACACGTCCCCCTAGCCCATATTACAACCTGATAAAGTCCTATTTGATTATATTCGAGCATACTTAATTAGTAGAGATGTATATAATGGGCAAGTCTATGGTTCTTTGTGCATACATGTGAATTCTTTGTGAGTGAGATAGTTGTTCTTTGATTCTAAGTCCTTAAATTATATTCATTTTTTGATTTGAATGTATGGACTATTTATTCTTGCGAGGGCACTTATTTCACGATAAATAGGTGATATTATTAGCTTTAGTTGACATAGTAGGTGAGCGAGCATAAAACTTGGTGAGTTAGAGCCTCTCTCTGAGGTTAGGAGGTTAGAAGTTTGTTGTTTGTTTGTGACTTGTATATCTTGCACGATAATCAGGAAGTGTATATTTGATAATTTGAGTTGATATAGAACGTAATTGTTAGTATCAACCGGAGTGGTGGAGTTTCTTAGGCTTGATTTATTGAGAGTGGTTTTAATGATTACTCGAGGACGAGCAAGAGTTTAAGTGTGGTGTTGTGATATTCGGCGAAAAATGCATATATTTAACCATTATTGTCTCACATTCTAGTACTTTTAATCATTTTTTGAGTATTAATTATATTACATTGTGCCTAATATTACATTTTAACTTTGTAGGAATAAAGCAATGTGAAGATGAAGAGATTTGGAACAAAATTGAAATTGAAAAAGAGAAATAAGCAAGGGCTCTAACGCACCAAATATTTGAAATTGAAAAACGTTCAATGCCTCCAGCGCTACGTCCAGCACTAGGCGCTGGCCTGGACGCTGGAGGCGGGAACTTTTCCTAGTTCGCTCGGGACAAGTTATTTCGGCCCTACTCGGTCCTAATCCGTATAAAAAGGGTTCTAACCTAATTTGGAGCATATGTAACATACTTTGAATGAGAATTCACGTGGAGGAACACACACCACGCTTGGAGGAGGCTTCTAACTAGTTTTTCTTTCTATTCTTCCTTTAATTTCATAGTTTATTAGTTCTAGAGTTTTGGGTGCTACATGAACATTGTAGTTTAAAGCTAGGATTGTTCTTATTATTTTATCATATTGGTTTATTTATTCAATCCTGCTTAGTTATTTTATTGCTTGATCACCAATTGAATACTATTTACGAGTCTATGATTGAACTCGGGGAGCGAATTCTAGATTGCATATAAGATTAACTAGAGCGAGATCTTGAACTCGAGCAACGGGAGCGGATTTGTGGTTAGGATAGGGATATATCTATTCGACTTGCTTGGTTATTATACGGAAATTATTAATGCATTCTTGTTGATACTAATTCCATAGGAATACAAGCGTTAGGTTAGCTTGAATATGCGAGTAGTACTTCAGGAGAAAGCTATAAGTAAT
This sequence comes from Nicotiana undulata, assembly GCA_005239495.1. Lineage (NCBI taxonomy): Eukaryota > Viridiplantae > Streptophyta > Magnoliopsida > Solanales > Solanaceae > Nicotiana > Nicotiana undulata. Next base: position 10,639 of record ML299429.1, on the reverse strand, counting down.
ATTAACCATGTCAACCAATAAACTGGATAAATTAATTGGATAACTTAAGTGGAAAACTCAACGGGATTGTTAGCTAACCCATAGCTCTGAAATATTTTCTCCCTTTGAATTCGTCTCTAAGATTGCAGACTTTTTTTCTTTAGTCTCTTAGATTGCTATTCTGGATTAGTTGTAGTTAAATATTCATACTTTAGAAAATCACTTGAATAGATTACTTGTTTGGGGTTCCATCTCAAAAATAGATTAATTGTTTGGGTTTAATTTAGTTCATGGTTAATTACAAGTCCCTATGAGTATGATATCTGGACTTACAATTCTATATTACTTATCGACCAGGTATACTTGCGTGTGCGTTTTGGAGCAACAATATGACGCCGAAGAATATGTGATTACCTTCCTTTTTTAATCACAATCAACATTATGTTGTAAATCCGATTGAATAGTCAAGCTTCAACTTGTGAGATTTGATAGATTATCCTACACCAAACAACCTTAGTTATTGGTAGACATTTGTTCGTTAGCTATACTTTGTTTCGTCGTATAACCGCCAGTTTGTAATTTGCATCCCTTTTCAATCATAATCAATGTTAAATACTAAAATCTGGTTGAGTAATTATGCTAAATAGTATAATCTAATTTAGCAATTAATATTTTAACTTTGACACTAGAAATATCATGCGAGATTATTTCTTGATAGCACGAAGAGTTTGACTAGTTTCTTCACTGTGAAATCTAAAACAAAACATGACTAGTAAAAGAGGTCAATTTTTATATATATTTTTAGATTCTGGGAATCTAAGAAAAAGAAATGATACCAAGCCACTTTAAAAGTTCTTATAATTTAGACGTGTCACTCTCTAAAAAAGATAACTTGGATAATATTTGTCGTCTAGATTGATATTTTTGTCAAAATCTGATGATTTTTCCTGAAGTTTTCTCAAATGAAAGATTATGATTGAATAGTAGTAACTTATTTTTAAAAAGAAAATATCAAAGTTTTTGTAATTCAATCTTTACTCCTACTCCTCCATTAACATACAAAAATTCGACGTACCATGTTTAATTTCGTGAAGACGAAATTTGTTTAGAGCACAAGATTGTATGATGTTCCTGTTAATTCATTGATCCTCATTGTAATCGGAGGATTTGATTTATAATTGGTACCCTAATTGTGAGAGGAGAAATAGAATCGAGAAGAGCAAAATATCTGATTTTGTTATTCTGTCTAGAATATTCTTTTGTTAGTATTGTATATACAGAATGCATGACTAAATGAAAAATGGGTCGGGCATAAAGAAAGGACCAAACTAAGTACAAAATTATGAGCCCAATAGGTGATACTTTTAGCTAATGTTAAGTGGCCCAGTATTGTCAACACCCCCCCACCCCTCAATATAGAGGGTGTAGACACTCCAAGCTTGCCTAAAAAGTGATGATGTAGAGAAAACTATGAACAAAACTATGAGGCCCAACATGTGATCCTTTTAGCTACTTTTAAGCGGCCCAATATTGTCAACACTCCCCTCAAGCTGGAGGTGTAGACACGCCAAGCTTGCCAAAAAAGTGATGATGTATGTCGCACCCCCTTTTTCTCACGAAATCGGGTTTCGACATTTGACAACTCCTTTTGAGAGGGTAAGGAAAAGGAATTGGATATTAGAGCCGCCACCTAACGGATTAAGGTGTGTTAGGGCACCTAGAGCAGATAACTCGTATTATACCAGTTTGCATCACCAGAGATCGGGTAATAGCTCAAATTACCTTTAGGGAAAGGTGTTAGGCACCCCTCTAGGTCCACAACGGTGGATCCCGGCCGAACGTAAATTAAGCGAATTAGTTTAGAAAAATGAAGAAAAATATTTGATAAGGATAGGGGGTCCTAAATTTTTTAGCCTATAGGATCACCCCCTGCAATATAAATAATATTTTGTAACTCCCCCAGGACGGGGGTGTTACTCATATTATTCAGCGGGCACAGACTATCATCTCCTGCTACCTGATTACTATCTTTAAGTTGTTACTTAAAGCGCTCTAGTTGATTCTAGTTCATTTCTTATGCGTGCACTACCCATCCCTTACCTATGACCCTGGAGGCATTAGGACCTCTATTTGGGATAGTTCTAGACTAATCCTAGGTTGCTCGAAATTATAAAAGACTAGGCGACAAGAAAAACAATTAGGACTTTCAAACAAAAGCAAATATGGGCTCATGTTGACCTCCACACATAAAACAGCAAATGCACGCAATTGCTTGGCAGGCTTTATTAATCTCAAGGTCCTATAGGCAGGATGTCTATGTGAGAAACAGGCGAGCAATGATACACATAAGTAGTATCATTAATGCGAGTATTAGGGCCTATTGTTTGCCTACTGATCTTAATAAATATCATCTGGTCACTTCAGACAGTAATGAATCACAATCAACAAATCCAGAATTGTTATTAAGTGTCACACCTCCATTTTCACTACCCGGGGATTAATGAAGGGGTAATAAGGGAGTTTTTCCAATTAAAGTGACATTATTCGATTTTGGGATTTATTATTGTGATGACCCAAAAGGTCATCCTAAGTAATTCTAGCTAAATCTGTGTTCCGAGGCCTCGAAAGCCTCTGTTAATCTTACCTCGATATGCGTGCGCAGCCCGGGCAGGTAGCCGGGAAACTTCCATGTAAAAATTTGATAAAAATGGGATTTTTGAATTGAATAATTGAATAAAGTTGACTTTGGTCAACATTTTTGGTAAATAGACCCGGACCCGTGATGTGACGGTCCCGGATGGTCCGTAGGAAAATATGGGACTTGGGCGTATGCCCGGAATCGAATTCCGAGGTCCCAATCCCGAGAAATGAATTTTTAAAGAAAATTGTTTTCTGAAAATAATAAAAGTTTTTGAAAATGAACTTTGATGTGGAAACCGTGTTACCGGGCCCGTATTACGGTTCCGGAGCCCAGAACAGGTTTATTATATATTATGTGACTAATCTGTGAAATTTGGTGTAAAACGGACTTGAGATGACGTGATTCGAATTAAAAATGGGAAATTTAGAAGTTTATGAAGTTTGAGAAAATTCTATGAGTTTTAAGGTTTAATTCGATGATTTTGATGATATTTTGGTGGTTTAAATGCTTGAACAAGTCCGTATGATGATTTGGGAGTCGTGTGTGTTTTTGGTTTTGAGACCCGAGGGCTCGGGTGAGTTTCGGGTAGCTAACGGGGTGTAAAAAGATAGGAAAATTTTGGTTTGTGGGTTGTTTGCTGGTGTCTGAGATTTTGTACTATGCGATCGCATTAATACCTCCGCGATCGCATAACACTGCGTAGAGGGGTAGGAATAGTACTCTATGCGATCGCAAGGGTATGTCCGCGATCGCACAGAGTTAGGAACTGCTGGGAGGGGCTGGGGTCTTGTTCAGTGCGACCGCACCCTTTGATCCGCGGTCGCAGTGTTATAGCCTAATACTCCTATGCGATCACACTTAGAGCTCCGCGATCGCAGTGCATGTGACCCCGCTACTCTACGCGATCGCACCCTTATTTTCGCGATCGCATAGAGTTATTTTGTCCAGTTATTAAAATACCCAAAAACAGAACATCCATACGGGATTTTATAATTTTACACTTCCTCCTTCTTCCCCAAGCCTCCATAACCGATAATCAAGCTCCCCAACCTCCATAACTTCATAGGTAAGTGCTCTTAACCTCGTTTTCTCTTAATTTCTTCAACTAATCACTAGATTCTAGGCCTAAAACATAGAAATTAAGGTAGAAATTGGGTTTTTGGGTAGTGTTAGGTTTTTGGGAAAAATTGGATGATTCAACCTCAATTTGGGGTCAGATCCTAAAACTAATTACATAATTGAACTCGGGGGGTTATGGGTGATCGGGTTTTGTTCCGAACCTCGAGTTTAGATCACGTGGGCCCGGGGTCAAATTTTGATATTTTGGAAGAATGCTAGAAAATGAACACCTAGGCTATGGGATTATATTATTGAGTCTTTATTGATATTATTGAATTAATTATGCATAGATAACGTTGTTTCGGAGTCGGATTATAAAGGAAAGACGGTCTTAGAGGGTTGATTGCCATACTTTGGACCGAGGTAAGTGTCTTGCCTAACTTTGGTGAGGGAATAGGTATTAATTGCTATGTGCTAAGTGATTATCATGTTCATTGCATAGGTGAGGTGACGAGTACCTATGTAATGTGTGTCAAGCATGTCCGTGAGTTTATTTTGATAGAAATTGCAGTATTCCTTCCAAGTTTAGCACATTATGAGATTGTCTTTACCTGGTAATCTATTCTTGTTGGAAGTATTGACTGTTGAGTTTGAGAAAGTGTTGATATGATTGATAATCCAAATGTAGAGGATACGATCGAAGCGATTGGTTATAGCCGAGACCCTTGCCGGGCATTTATTGAGTTACCAAATTGATGTTTTCCCTTTGCCGGGTGTTATGAACTGTTTATTTCCTCTATGTTGTACTCCTTGCCATTTATCTGTTATTGTTTGGTGAGGAAGAGTTTAAAGCACGAAGGGTGATGTCGTGCCATGATATCTGATTACATTGCATAGCGAGGAAGAGTGTAAAGCACGAAGGGTGATGTCGTGCCACGATTCATATTTATTATAAACACGAAGGTTAATGCCGTGTTGATCGTTTATTGTTTATCGCACGAGGGGACATGCCGTGCCGATTGTTTGTTATTTATCACACGAGGGGACATGTCGTGTTGATCGTTTATTGTTTATCGCACGAGGGGACATGCCGTGACGCTTGTTTGTTATTTATCACACGAGGGGACATGCTGTGTTGAACATTTATTGTTTATCGCACGAGGGGACATGCAGTGACGATTGTTTGTTATTTATCACACGAGGGGACATGCCGTGTTGATCGTTTATTGTTTATCGCATGAGGGGACATGCCGTGACGATTGTTTGTTATTTATCACACGAGGGGACATGCCGTGTTGATCGTTATTGTTTATCGCACGAGGGGACATGCCGTGCCGATTGTTTTTCATTGATTATACCATGTTTTGCATAGTGAGGAAGAGGGTTAAAGCACGAAGGGTGATGTGGTGCCATTAATGACATTCCTGGTATTTGAACTTGTCTTTACTTGGTACTTTCTGTTAAACTACTTCTTATCTGTTTTCTTATGATCAATATGCTGTCATATCTCACTGGTGACCCCCCCTTAACTGCTCCCGTTTCCCCTACTTTGTCTGTTTAATTCTTGCATTGCTATCTGGGTTATATGTTGTAGAATAGGACAGGTGTACATCGTTGCTAAGTCTAGCCTCGTCACTACTTCGGCCGAGGTTAGGCTCGGCACTTACTCAGTACATGGGGTCGGTTGTACTGATGCTACATCTGCACTTCTTTATGTTGTGCAGATCCCGCAGCCGGACCCAGTGGACATCGTTAGAGGGAGTATCCTTTAGTCCACCTCAGAGATTGCAAGGTAGACCCGCAGACGTTTGTGGGCCTTGACGTCTCCTCTATCCTTTTTTTCTTCCTTCTTGTCTTTCTCATTTATTTTCAAAGACAGTTGTATACAGTTATTGTTCAGCCCTTGCTTGTAGTAATCTTTTAGTATATAGTGACTCCAGATTCGGGGATTGTTACAACGTATTGTATTGTTCAAACCATTTAAATCTGTTTTTATTTATTTTCGCTGCTAAATCGTGAACATTTGTTTTTGGTTAATTCAGTTAATTGGGTGTTATCATGTTAGTTTAACTGCTCACGTTGGCTTGTATAGCGGGTTCAACGTTAGACGCAGTCACGACCTGAAGGTGGGAATTCGGGTCGTGAAAATTATTAGTTTTCAGAGTCACCACCCGGATTGTTGACGATGTTCCGGGACACCGATTTTATTAAAAATCCCAAACCGAGGAATTTTGACTCTGTTTTGATTCATCTGCGACCAGAAATCCGAGTAAGGAATTCTGTTAACCCAGGAGAAGGTGTTAGGCATTCCCGAGTTCCGTGGTTCTATCACGGTCGCTTAACTATTATTATTTGGCCTAAATTATCTGATTATTTCCGTGTTTTAACCTATATTTTTAAAAAACCTTTTTGAAATATAGCCGCTTTTGATAATATGGATTAATCTTGAAAAACAAGTCACGAGAAACGTGCACTTGTTGTGATTTTGGACGTGTTACAATTGCGCCACATGAAATGCACCCGTAATCGCGACACGTGATTTTTATATAGTTTTAAGTTGAAGTCGGGGATATGAGTTGTCGCACCCGAGTGTAGGTTATGTAGTCAAGATTTTTATCCTGACGGCTTTATAATGCCTATTGGAGGCGGTATTCGATCATTCTTTATGTTTTCTATTTTTGAAAGAGCGTTTTGGTTTTAAGGTCGATTAGGACGTTTATGGATTTATCTTAAACAAGTCACGATGGCGTGCACTTGTTGTGTTTTGAGCGCACGACAAACACGTCACATGAAATGCACCCGTGGTTGTCATGTACATTTTTATTAGTTGTTTGGAGTTAAGGGTCGGGGGCATGAGTTGCCACTCCCAAGTGTAGATTATGGTAATTTGAGATAATTCTTGATTATTAACTATATTTCAAAAGGGGATTCTTCTTTCTACCTGGAGGATATGTAAGAAATCATCTAAAATTGAGTTCACTAGTCTAAAGGATAAGATATTTGGGCTATGGCCATTCTAGCCTAATTTTAGTAATTACCCCTTAGGTCAATCCTAGTTATGTCTAGTTAACAAGAAGGGATTTATACAATTTGAACTAACATTACTAGAGACATGTATAAACAGAAACATTTGCACTTAATAAAGACAATCAGATGGAAGTCTACATTTTAACATCATTTTTAGTCATCATAGGGACATTGTTTGGGAAAATCACACTCATATGTATCCAAAGAATTTCCAAATGGAGCACCAGTAAATCACGAGATGAGGATGCAGATTGTCAAAATGAAACTTAGAGTTTTGGACAGATTAGTCTTAATATCAAAATCATACCAAATCTAAAAGGGTCTGAATTTGCAATCTAGAACAACTTTGTAATTTTTTAGAAGAATGTAGCGCGAATAGCTTTACCAGTTCAAACTTAACCATTTTTGAACACAGGTTACTAAAATCAAAATTCATTCGTATTTTTAAAATAGGTTCGTACGTATATTTCAGAATATTTACACGATGCGAAATAAACTGAGAGTAATTGACTAATTCCGACTTATATTGAAGGTAACTAAACCAGAAACAGCTATTCCCAAAATCAATAAGTGTTTGTAAAAATCCCGTATAGATTAATTTGAATACACGCTGCATTTTTAAATACTGTCATCGCGCAGACTTTTAGAAACAGAAAAAAACAAATATAAGTTCGAAATTCCTAAAGCCTTCTTTTCCAAAACCAGTGTGAGCACTAAAAAATAGAATTAAATATACAGTCCAGTTTAAGTTACAACATAGGAGAATTACAACATTATTGCTACTATAAGAATACATTTTTCAGGAGAAAGAAAAACTAAAATGGTGACTTCAAACTATTTGTCTGACTTGAATTCCTCTGAGGCCATGCATTTGAGTTTTCTTTTGTAACCTGTAAACCCACCCTAATTAATTGAGTGTTGTGCAATTACCAGAACCAAACTGACCATGAAGGGGTCAACTTTAATTCTAATAATGCTTGTGTTTGAACTATACTCTGGCAGAATTATTTATTAACTTTCTCAGGGTGAATGTGATCATAAAAGGATCAACTCAACTCCGGACTTGTCATTTTCACACTTGGGACCTTCAGTCCATATTAATTCTTTGACTTGATTATTTAGGCATTAAGAGGATAAATCTGAAAATAAAAGGTCTCAGATTCTTTCCTCTAGTAAGCCTTTGATTATCCACTTTACATCCCTTGAAAGGATAATTACAGCAAAGTTAAATACTGCTTATGCACTGTTATGGGACGAATTTGACTATCAAAGAGTCAAATTCATCTACCTTAGTGCTAATATTAACATTATTCTAAACTATGTAGAAACTTTGATTATTTAGGCATTTTAGAGGATGAATCTGACCATTCAAAAGTTCAGATTCCTCACTCTAATGCCTTCTTTAATACATACTTTATACCTCTTGAAGGGTGATTTCCAGCACCCTAAGCTACTGTTTATACATCATTAAAGGGGTGAATTTGACTATTAAAAAGTCAGATTCATCTACCCTAGTGCCAATATTCTGACCTATCTACAGACTTGTTTGTTGCATATCTTTATTGACCAAAGAGACTCAATTGAAAAGCATATTTCTGCAATTTTATGGAAAGAATCTGACCATAGAGAAGGTCAGACTCAACATCCTAGTGCAGATTTTATACTAAATGGATTACCTCAAATTAGTATCTAGCAATACCCTAATGCATCTTAAACAATTTGAGAGAAAAACAGAATAACTCCAAGGTTTTTAGATATCACACACATAGAGTATATATTCAGCTTCCTTAACTAATGCTACTTCAAACTTATGGGTCAAGAACATAGAAGAAGATTCAGCTTAGAATGATCTCAAAAACATAGCAAGCATGAAATATTCAACATCAAGTTAACACAAGTTCTGAATCTAATAATTTCATTTAAAGTTCTTGGTTACATGCCTCTTTTGAAGAGAAAATAACAAGGATCCTGACCAAATAAAGGTCAGGCAGGCAGTAAAAAGAACAGCTAAGAGGAGAAAGATTCAGCATCAACCAAAAACAGATCAGCAACCAAAAGCAGAACTGAACAACCCCAGCAAGAAATCAAACCAAGAACTTCGAGTATAGGTACTTAAAGCTCTCAGAATCAGGATATCAAGGAAGAACTAGAAACTGAGAATCCAAATGATGCACTGNTTTTTTTTTTTTTTTTTTGTGTCTCCAGATTTTCAGCAGTAAAAAAAAAGGTCTAGAATATGTAACAATGGAGTTTATTTATAGGTATTTGGGAATGGGATATCTTTTTAGAATATTCCCAATTCAAAAAGCTGTAAATAGTACACATGGCAGCTGTCAATTTTATCTTTTTAGACAGCTGCACCTATTCTAGAATATTCTTACCTATTAAAGACCTTTCTACCCTTAAAAAATCTGCTTCCCTAAGTCTGTATTACATATTGTACCCTTTGGAGTCCCTGAATTTACCATTGGGTAATCAAGGTAACTTGCTTAAGTTATCATTTAATTCTAGTTAATTGCCTTGAGTGAGTAGTTAATGTTATAAAGCTGAATATTAACTTATGTTAATCAATTTTAGGATCTTAGTTTAATCAAAGATAGTTAGTTAGGTTGATCATTAGGTAAAGAGTAACTTTATTAATTAATTAAACTAAACCTTTGTTGTCTTAATCAATATTTAATTAATAAACTAGTTACTCTAGATTGATTAGATTAAACTCCTTATACTTAGTTAATAGGTCCAGTTATCTTATTGTTAACTACTAGTTATGTTCAACTATGCTTGAGTTAACTAATCGAAGGTTGATTGATCAAAGCTCCTATTAGTCAAACTAGGTTCAGCTTACTACCTAAGGTAAATTGATCAATTTTAATTCCTAAGTTAAGTGATTCAGTTTAATGGATTCCAACCAATTACCTAAAATCAGGAGCTTAATTGACTAATAAACCTAGGTTAATTGATTTGTTTTAGTTAGTTAATCTTAAGCTAATTATTTTAGACAGATTTTCGGATTTAGTTGATTGCCTAAAAGACTATTAGATTTAGGTTAGCCTATTAGACAAGTGCCTTATTAGGGTAACCTTGATTTAAGACTAAACTAAATTGATTCACGACCCTGCACTTGTTCAGGGTCTACTAATTAATTGAGTAACTAATCGACTAAATCAATCAATCATGAGAGGGAAAAGAAAAGTAATTAGTCAACAAAGCGAACATGTTTGCTAAGACAGCCATGAACTAATGAGATGATATACTCCTTAATCTATTACTGCCAAACGAATAAGAGCAGATATCATTATCAATATGCATCAAAGGTGACAGTTGTCTACATGGCAAACCTAGACCTTCAATCTAATAAACCCAGATTATTAATCGATCAAAATAACAAATAAACATGAATCAATGACAAGGAAATGGAACCTAACACTAATGGTGATAGAACAATGTCACGACCCGAAATCCCACCTTTCAGGCCGTGACTGCGTCTAACGTTGAACCCACTAGACAAGCCAACGTATACAACATTATTGACTTAATAACACAACGTAACAGTATTTAAAACTATTAACCTTCAAACATTTACTGAAATAACTCGAATTCATTAATGTCCAACCTTTTCCAAAAAACATCCCACACCATTAACTCTCAAATTTTTACTGAACATCCCAAATCACTTCAAACGTTTCACAGCAGAATACCTCAAAAACTCATTATGAAATGATAAGACAACAACAACGAACAATCCCAAAATCCGGGGTGTCACAACCTCACGAACTATCTAAACTGAGAACTAAATACAAAGTCTGAAAAGAAATATACAATTGTCTTGAAACTAGGAGAAAAAGTAAGACAATGAGGAATCCAAAAGCAGGAGAGACACCAAGGCCCACGAACGCCAGCGGGTATACCTTGAAGCTCTGGGTGGACTGAAGG
>MDKH01197274.1:0-48775 GCA_005239495.1 Nicotiana undulata | reverse complement strand
GTATATGGGATATGGGAAAGGTTATGGCGTTATATACGCACCACCACCTGATCTGCTGGTATACAATGATGATTTTGCCCACAATGGCCGATATGATATGATATGATGGGATGCCCTCAGAGGCTGATGATGTTATGAAACATATACCCATGCACGACATGACATTCATACGCATATGCATGATACTAAAAATGATTTATTATTTACAGAGTTATCCAGACATACAGGTTGAGTCAATTACTCTATATCTCTTCCATGTCTCTTATGTATTTATTTATGTGCCTTACATACTCAGTACATTATTCGTACTGACGTCCCTTTTGCCTGGGGACGCTGCGTTTCATGCCCGCAGGTCCTGATAGACAGGTCGAGAGCCCTCCAAGTAGGCTATCAGCTCAGCGGAAGATGTTGGTGCGCTCCATTTGCTTCGGAGTTGCTCGTTTGGTTAGTATGATTTAGACACATATTGTTTGGTAAGGCGGGACTCTGTCCCGACCTTTATGATATTTATGTACTCTTAGAGGCTTGTAGACATACGTCGTGTACATAAAGGATTGTACGGCCTGGCCGGCCTATGTTTTGAGTTTATAAAGGATTGTGTTGGCCTATTAGGCCCGTATGTCATGTGTATGTAATAATGTAATAAGAAAGATACGCTACGTTGGTACTCGGTTGGGTAAGGTACCGGATGCCCGTCACGGCCCATCGGTTCGGGGCGGGACATGGTAAAAATGCCTTGTGCGATCGCAAAGGCTTGCACGCATTCGCATAGGGTAAGGCTGTGGCCTGGCCCAGCTTTTGTTTCCGCATTCGCATCCCCCTCCCCCGCGATCGCATGACCCTGTTCCGCGATCGCACAGTAGGCCTTCAGGTGGCCTGGCCAGTTGTTCATCGCGAACGCACTGCCTAGGCTGCGCTCGCATATAAGGAGCAACTGGGCAGTTTTTTTTAATAATGAGACTTAACCATTTTTTTGGCATTCTTCTTCTTCCTTGGGGTGATTTTGAGCATGCAAGAGAGGCAAACGACCTAGTTACTTTGAGGTAAGTAATTCCTACCCTAAACTTAGTCTAATACTTGGATTCTTAGGTAAGATTAACACACTAATTAGTGGGGATCATGGGTTAGAGTAAAAACCTAGGTTTTATGAGAAATGGGAGAATTATCAAGGAATTTGCCATGAAATCATACAAAAACTATACATTATTGATCCTTAGGCTATGTGTGAGTGTTTCTTTCGAAAATTTCCGGAATCCGAGCATGTGGGCCCGGGGGTGTATTTTGAGGTATTTCAAAGTAGGCGAAAATGGTTAATTAAATAGGGAAATTTCATGCCTTTGAGTATAAATTAATGTATTTATGCATCAATTGACTAGCTTTGAGTCCTTGGGAGACGAGTTTGGAGTTTCGGGCGCATTCTTGACCAGGAAAGTAGGCTCGGCACGAGGTGAGTCTCCTTTCTAACCATGTAAGTGGGATTGTCCCCATAGGTGAGTTAAATTATTATGTGTTAATGTTTGTGGGGACTACGTACGTACGCGGTGACATGAGTCCGTGCGTAGTGACTATTATTGATATGTCCAGGTAGTTAGGCTCACACCATGCCTTGTGAATTTCCTCAATTTGAATTATATGCTTTATGACTTCATCGTATGCACCTTTATTTCAAGAAAGTCGTGGAAATTGGTAGTTTAAAGAAATTGTTCATTTAAAGGAATTCAAGGAAAGAGGTTGTGTGTGCATATGACCGCTTCGCAATTTATATTCCGCGAGCGGAGTGTTATTTTCCCCTACTCTCATGGGAGCGGGTCGTACGTCACGGCAGGTTGATAGATGCATCTATGGTTCGTGATGTTCGACCCTTCGACAGTGCACATATATTGTTATTTTGATGGCTCAGGCCGGTTGTCCTTATTCCGTTATGCGTATGCTAAATTGTTGATGATTTCATTAATATTGAGTTGATAGATATCTGGGGGTAAACGAAATTAGTAATTGTTTATTTGTCTTCATTATTAATATGACTTGCGGCTACCTTTGACATTCACTGCTTTATTATCCTCGTATGTCTGTTACCTTTATCATATCCTGCTCAATTATATTGTTGGACCCTAGTAAGTGTCAAGTCGACCTCTCGTCACTACTTCTTCGAGATTAGACTGGATACTCACTGGGTACATATATGTTTATGTACTTATGCTACGCTTCTGTACTTAATTTTACAGGTTCTGAGGCGGGTGCATCTGGTTATCAGGCCGGAGTTAGATTCTGAGTACATCTGGACTTGACTTCACGGTGAGCTGCTTCCGGTAGCGATTCTCGGCAGCACTATGGAGTCTTCTTTTGTTTATTTCTGTCTATTTCTTTCGGACAGTAGAACAACCTATTTCGTCTTTTATATATTCTACTAGTATGCATGTAGACTCGTGGCACTAGTTCCTGGCATATACGTAGTAGACCTTATGTTTTGGGTTGTATATGTAGTTTTATGATCCTTTATGGCCACATTTGTCTAATATTGGGTAATTTATCCGTTTCTACTTAACATCTTAAACTTAAAACTTGGTAAGTGTTGGAATGTTTTATCACATAAGGAAATTTCATTAGTAGAATAAGAGTTTGCTTGCCTGACCACGGTGTTGGGCGCCATCACGATCTGAATTAAGATTTGGGTCGTGACAGGAATCATCATGTTTTGCGGGAGGGGAGGGGGTCGAAGATAGAATTACGGTAAATTTTCTATGCTCAATTGTAAGATTATATTATTTCGATATGGTCTACTTTTGGTTTTTGATGTATGTATTTTGGATAAAATTCTATATTTTATTGTATTGTAAGGATAACTATGTTTATTTGTAGATCATAAAGTGGTATTTTCTTTAATCACCTACTATAGAGATTAATTGGATAAAATATTTAGAGTTTTAATTCGAGAATTGTAACTCCAGATGTCAAAGCGTGAAACTTTTGGTGCTGCAATCGTAGCACCACACTTTTAGAAGGTTCGAAACTCGATTGAGCAATGGAGGAAGCCAGTGACTATAGCTTACAATTGGAAGGACTTGAAGTCCCCCTATTATAAGGTGTATAAATTTTGGTTTGAGTTTTTTTGAATTTAACACTGTAATATTATATATTTTATGGATTAAAAGCTTATTACTTGTGCTTGGCTTTTGAATGGCATAATATTGTCAAGAAAAGTCTCATCGTTTGTGTATTACGGTTAGACTCAAATATAACAGTATTATATAAGTACAACAAGTTAATATATTTCAGGTTACCAGTTTAATTTAGTTGAGTCCCTTACATGTAATTATTGTTATCTTACATATTGTGTAAGTATTTTTCAAATATTAAAGTTAAACTCACTCTAACACTCTAATTTGTAATTGTCACGAGATACATCTTACGGGCGAAGAATTAACCACTATATGTATGTGGTGGATATGAGAATAAAGTCGAAATTGTTGGATTTTAAAAGTTAAACTATTTAAAGATAGAATTGTAATATTTATAGCTTTTCCTAATATTGGGAACTTTGAATTCAATTAATATTTTGTCTTTGGAAACTTTATGAGTAAATTTTAACCACGAGCAGATTTTCGCATGGATTAACAAACAAAAGTAAAATTTTATTAGGTTTAAGAGTCCTTCTCCATAAAAAAAGCCCGCGTCAACAACAATATATAACTTATCTTATCCGCAAAAGAAACTTTACACTAAAGATGTCTTAAATGAAAATGATAAAAGCCTCAATTGAAAAAGGAATGATCTGCATTTTATCATAAATTTACAACAATAGGAAAAAAATCACGTCCTACAATATTCACGAGACATTTTATTTTTATTATTATTGGAAAAATAATGGTTTGATCAATTGGTATATATTAGTTTCATATAGATCACGTCCATAAAATTTTGATAGTTTATGCACTTATACCTATTTAGTGGCACTATTCAAATACTCACGTTTTAGTCTAGCGGTCTTTAAAGCAGAAAATACATGAAGTTAAAAAAAAATTCCAGTACAAATTTGTATCCTTTTATAATTTCAATCCATCGGCTATATTTGCTATTTAAATTTCATCTCTATAAAAATAGCTCAATATATTGGCATATAAGTGACTTCAAAAGATTTGATAAGGGATACTAATCATATTTGTTTGATGAAAACATCAAAGGATATTAATCATATTTCTTTTCAATTTAATCGCTCTAATCCTATAACAAACACAGAATGAGGTAGAGTGTTAACCTTATGTATCTAATTATCCTCTTCACATAACTATATAAGAAATAAATAGTCTAAACAACACATTAGTATTATAAGACATATCAAAAGACTAAATTAGGAAAATAAATTGAATGAATTATCATGATGATTTTCTTATAAATCTTTCCCTTAACTTATGTTGTAAGAAGATACTAGGACATATATAAAGTGTTAAAATCCAAGTAACAAACATCCTCCCACTATCCATTTAAATTCAAGTTATGGTGGTTAATTGTTTTATCATTCTTTTTTCTATTATAAGGTTTTACGTGCGAGACACATACATAGAAGCTAGTTATTATAAAAGCACAAATAATTTATGCTACATGTTAAACGACAAAAATATCCCTAAAATATTGATTGACTTTTACAACCTTAAATATTTGTATAATTTAAGGACGTAATTGTAAATCACCTAAGGGTGGGTGAAATTCTTTTCCATTTAAGCTACACAAACGCCGAGCCTACCATTAATTCTTCCAAGGAACAACTGCAATGGGATTGAAAGCGGGTGATTCCTTTTGAGATTATATCACAAATAATCTTAATGTTGAAGGAAGTCAATGATTTTATACAAAGTCTCCATATGAAATTGATACGAAACGGAGATAGCTATTTGCATTTAAAACAAGTGTTTCAAGAATTAAAATGTAGAAATTTCTCATTTAAAAAGTGATTTTTATAATTACTTATGAAAACAATATCAAGAATTTATTGCCTCCACCGATACTTCCTCACGTTTTATGAACAAATATTTTACCGCACAAATATTGTTCTTGCAAAGAGGAAACGTTTGGCACCTAATTATTGATTTGTTTTCTTTACTTCTGGGTTCTGTTTTTCTTACTCCTTTATTACTTAACGGTGGAATTTTTTTTAATCTTTTAATGATGTAAAACTTAGACTTTCATTAAGTTTGTTATTTTAGACATAATAGTATAACAAGGTCACAATAAATAATTCATGAGTGTTTTTACAAAATTATGAGTTCATCACTATAATTATTTAGTTAGAAAAATATTAAGGACTTCTGTATCCTAAAAAATATCGACGTAATTCATAGAAATATTTATAACAAGAGGACACAAGTGTCATTAGGAGGAAAAGTTGTATTAGATGAAAAACTTATCCAAGAAAGATGAATTTGAATTGGGGAAGGAACTCAACACACCCAAATAGCTAGGGAACATGTAAATCTATATCTATATTTATTTGTATTCATATATTAGTATAAAATCATGAATCCATACTAAATGTTGAACGGTTAAAGTATTTCTGAAATATTGACAGACTTTTATACCTTTTACTATTTATATATTAATTTTGGCAACAACTTATAAGGAAATGACACAACTGAAAATAGATTTTAGGCCCCTTTTTAGGCAACATATCAAAGGAAGAATCATATCAACGCACAACTAAGACTAGATAACGTGAAAGAAATTAAAAGTCATTGGCATCAACCTTAAATTATTTTTAAGAGAGATAATTTCATGTTGAATAAAATCATAATTCATTAGGAGCGTCCAATATTTTGAATTTTGAGGTAAACTAGCTTGATATTGAATTCCTTAAAGTGAATCTCTACATACTAATTCCACATAATATCGTTAAACGACGGTGAACTATCCACTATATTACTCAAATTAATTAACACATGATCAACCGAAGATCTATAATAGTTGTTCAGGACTTTAGGAGTTTTTCAATTATATATTTCTTTCCATTATGAAACTCTTGCAATGTTTGAACAAGGTGTCTACTATCGTATTTTCTTTATTATTAAAAGAACACAATTTTAGGTTGATAGTTGACAACAAGAAAATGGATATGTGTTAAAAGTGTTGGAGTTACGACTTTTCTGTCAACCCTTGTCCATCATGCGAAGGTCAAGCCCGGCCAAAATAGCGTTTTTAATATCATAAATTAAGTGAGATTAATTCTTTCGCGATAACAAGTTTATTCACATATTTTATGTTAACTATTAGTTGCGCATATTGTTATACGTGCGAGGCACGTACATAGGGACTAGTCTATATCTATCTATCTATATCTATATTATTATAAAAGCATGAATAATTTATGTTAAATGTTGGACGACTAAAATATCTTCAAAACCTTGATCGACTTTTATGCCCTTAAATATTTTTATAATTTAAGGGTCTAATTGTAAATTACCTAATGATAAAATTCCTTTTCGCTTTAAACTACATATGCGCCGACCCTACAAACAAATATATAATTGTGGGAGAATAGAAGATTTATGTAGCGTATTGTAAAATCAATACAAGATTACTCCTAATAAGCCTAACAAGGATGCTGCGTTATATTTGAAAAAGGGAGAGTCTATACACTTAATTTTTCCTTCAGCACGGCAATTTCAGGACGTGAGGGATCTTAAATTTTTACAAATATAAAAGGAAATTTTGGTATTAGGCTCTAAAAATATTTATAATATTTTAAGCGAAGTGAAAAATTCTTGCTACCCTTTAAAGTCTTAATTTACATTAGTGCATATAATGTTAAAACCAAATTAAGTTAGATATCTTTTATAACATACTTTATGTACCTAAATATTAGGAACTAATACATAATTCAATAAATTGAGTTAATTTTAAAATATTAATAATATATAAAAATATGAAATTTAATTTTAAAGAATTAGAAAATATAGGGGCAAGTTTATATGAATATATTTCTTTAACATGATAATAAAACGGTTCTAATAATACAGATAAGATTGTGCTCTTTAATGTATTTAGTTTTACTTTATTATGAGTAATTGATTCTTTTCAAATTTCTCAAAGCAAACCCATGCATGCTAGATTAGGTTTTCTAGAACAAGTTTGTCCAAGTCTCCTATATATCAAAGTTTAACAAATTTTTGCAGTAATATATTTACTCAGGTTATACACAAGATAATTTAAATTCGATATAACTTTACAAATAATTGAGACAACATCACAAATATGTCAAACTACAGTAATAACTGTTATCATAAAGTACACTTAAATACCATAAAGCAAAATAGTTTTTCATCACATATGTTTGTTGTCGTGTATATCTTCCATAAGTTAGTGTTTCTATCCATATGCATTTAACAAACAAACTTTAAAATGATCTTCATTTACATACTGATTAATTTTGAAGAAAAATGCACCTATAACGTTATGGAGAAACTTAAATCACTTAAATGAATTATGTAATGGTACAAGAATAATTTGTACAAGTTTTGACAATAAACATCATATTCTTATATATAATGCAACTTTCATCTCTAGAAAATGAAAGACGTCCTTTTAAATTTTTCGAAAATAGTTTTTTATACGCTTGTGTTTTACAATGACAATAAATTAATTACATGACTAAACAATATCGCAATATGCATGGGCAACTATGTGTTTTAATTTTACGAGGGAAAAGCCAAAGCTATAGAAAAAAATATACACCAAATTAAAACGTCATATGCAAAGAGGTATGATACTACCACATTACATATTTATACACTATAAATAAGATACTTTCTAATTTAAGTAAGTTGACCATCTTTGTAGGTTACGGCGATATCATTTTGGATTAAAGTATTATGTGAATGTAATACCATTAGTTTCTGAATTTAAATGATTGTTGTATTTTTATCACATCAATTACTTTACAATGATCATTTCCTTGTGTAAATAAATTGTTAATAAATTTAGTTAGTTGTTCTTTCACATAAGAGTTATGATTAAAGCTTTACGTGCAACGCACGTACATAGTGACTAGTACTATATTAAAAGCACGAATGCCCTTAGCGAAATGTCGTTCTCCTTTTTTACCTTTTAAAAATAGAGTCCACACTAGACGAAATAGTCATTTAACTATCTTCCTAATATTTAGGAATTTTAATTCAACTAAAATTTTACTAATTAAATCTTTCCTTACTATGTGAGAAATCCTAATATTTTGAGATTTTATATTCCATTATGATTTTAGCTTATATAATAATTACAGAGCATGAACAATTAAATACAATATAAATATGGAAAATTTGAATTATCATCAAAAACTATTATCTCACTCATAGACGAGATTTCATAGGTAAACACTTACTTTTTACCAAGAATATTTCATAATCTTAACAATAATATTTTCACAATCTCAAGGACAAAATCAAATACAACCCTCTACTTAACCGTAATAATATTTTTATTATCAATTTAGTAATAGGAAAAAAAATTAATGTTTAAAAATTATGATGCTATTTCATATTGGACAATCTTATAATTTAATTAATTTTTTTTATATTTAAGACTTTAAAATCTCATTATTAATTTTTTCTTATTTCATATATGTAGGAAGTCCTAAACTTTAGGACTTTAAATAAATCAAGATTTTACCTTATTTAAATATTTTCCTTATTCCAACTATATAACATAATTATAACTTCTTCATTTTACTTTTCCTAAAATTTGATGCCTTAAAATTTACTAAAATTTATTTTATTAAATTTTTTATTATTTACAAAAGCTATAAATCCCACACAGTTAGAAAAGGCAACAAGTTCGTGCCAGTTTCGATACGAAGTACTCTTATAAAGGAGTACCTGTTTAAATATAAAAATTATTATTATTTAAATATTATTGATAATATATTTTGGAGCATCCCCTAAAGACTACCTCGTAATTGTAATAATACATGAAGCAATCAGCCAGTTGCTCAATTAAAATATTATTGATACGAAGTAATCTCATCACATTGATATGCAGCTTTAGTTTTGATAATTATAAAAATACCGTTATTTGTCAATTTCTTCTATACCAATGAACTAAAAATATTCAAGCATTGATAGTATAAAAACAATCGATTTACTTTTTTTACTGCATACATATTAGAAAAATAGTTATTATTAGAAGGTAAATGTAAAACATAGTATCAAAATTAATATTATTTTAGTGATCACAAAATATATAGCTACATGACTGATTGGCCCCACTTGATAAAAAAAAATTGCTATACCAAAAAATTATTAAGAAGTTGAAATCTATTAAAATCACCTCGTATCGTCTCGACTAAGTAAGCCGAATGTAACCAAATTAAACAACAAAAAAAACATTTACATATAAGAGAATCGTTTTAAGTTTTTATAGGAATCATGTAACTTTCATTATTCTTGTTAATCAAGAGGGGAGCCATCAAATTCTTTGGCTTCAGAATTGAATCAAGACATTGAAAATAAATAATTTTTTTAAATCTTCTATAATTATATTGTTATTAAAAAGTTTATTCTCATTAATATTGATACACGCGTGCACTAATACTAGTTATATTAAAAGCACGAAGGCCCTTAGCAAAATATCGTTCGCCTTTTTTATCCTTTATAAATGGCTTTTATATTGGATAAAATCGTAATTATAAGTAAAAATAATTTTTTTATCTATTTAAAAAACGAAAATTGTCGTATATAATATTAAGAAGATCCCAACAATTAATGTCGCTTTTGTATTTAAGATTCCTTTTAAAAAATTGTCCAGCAATTAATATATAGTATTATTTTATCAAATTTACTGTTGAATCCTTCTCTTACTATATTTAGCGAACATAGTTAGTTATTCCACTAACTAAAGTTCTTTCTAGAAGGATCTAGGACAATACAAACAAATTGAAGCATAATAATATTCTTAATTTATGAACGGCAAATTCTATAGTAATAAAACAGCTGGTTTCACCAACAACTAATGTCACTTCACGTTTAGAATTCTTTTACCAAAAGTTGTCCAGCAATTGATGTCTCTTTAGGTTTAGTATCATTTAACATAAATTGTCGGTTAGAATTGACTGATAATTTGTAACTATAATTACTATTGCCTGATCAGGTAGAATTGACTGTGTTATTTATATAGCATGTGCTATTTAAGAATATAAGTTGGCAATTGCCCTCCCCGCATCCAATCAAAAACTTATCAATTTCATCCGTCAAGTAAATATAAAAATAATTCTCTCTTTATTTTAATTTTTGATTTTTGTTCAATTGTAACATATTATTTATTTTATATTATCCCAGCATATCATCGCGCTCAATTCCCGCCAAAATAGATGGTTTTGATTTGCAGTTCTACATTGAAGACGAGCATTCCATAAAAGTAACGGACCGCTTCTTGAGGGTTCAACCGGAATTGAAAAGAAGTAAGGTAAGACTGCCGACAAGAGGAGGTTGCTCATATGGTCAACACTTCTCACCTACAACCTCAGGGTCGTGGTTCGAGTCACCAAAGGAGCAATAACTCGAACAAAGGGGATGAAAGGAAAATGAAACGGGAGGAGTAATAATTTAAAAAAAAAAAAAAGAGAGAGAGAGAGAGAAGTAAGATTGCCTCTTTTTTTTTAAACGTTATGACTACTTATCATGGTCTTAGACAAGGTGGTACTTTATTTCAAAATTCACATCATTGAATTCATAAGTTAAAAGTTTTTCTTAGTACTTTGTTCAGTTTACCGGGTTGGAGAAAGCTCTCCCTCAGGTAAATAATTTGTTTATCTCATAAACATAAATCACTTTTTCTTTCAATTTAATTGTTTAATTTTGTTAAATTTTAACATATTACATTATTTCAACATATCATCACACCTTGTTTTTTACACTTCATGGTCTCAGTCTCTCAACCAAGGTGGTGCTTTGTTTCATATTTCACACCTGATTTTGAATTTGTAAGTTTTTTTTTTCCTAATACTTTGTTTAGTTTAGCTTATTGGAGAAAGCTCTTTGACCAAACAGTAATTAAGCAAAGATATTGTGGACTTCATATTGAAAAGACTTTTCAAGAAACTTTAACTTATGTAAATACTGCAAATTGTGTGATTTGGAGGATAGTAAGTTTTTTCGGTGTGAATTATAAATTATTCAATTATTTTGAATAAATGTTAGCACTCATTTCCATTCCACTTAAATAAATGTCACATTTATTTGACATCAATTGTTATTCTAAAATTCATTTTTACGATATACGATTTTTTATTAATAAGCTTAGCTAACACGTGTAACGCACTTACACTAAAACTAGTTATACTCTTAGCGAAATATCGTTTGCTTTTTTTATCCTTTAAAAATTAACTTAATACTGGATAAAATAGTCATTTAAATTATATTCCTAATATTTAGGACTTTGAAATAATTAATTGAACTATATTATGTAGAAAATAGGATTTGAAAATGAAGATACTCAAAACTCATAAATACTCCCCTGAAAATTTCGATTGCTACATTAGGGTTTCTTCAAAGTCTGAAATCGGCGGAAAAAAAGAATTCAGAGAAGGTATTAACATGTTTATTTATGTTCTCCCTTTATTTGATTTATTATATAGTGCTAGAAAAGATGGAAAAACAAAAAGTTATATCAATTGATGAACAAGTTTGTGTTTTGACTTATATTCTTCTTTTCTGCTTTTGTTAAACCTAAGCTGCATATTAAATTATTTTCTATCTCTCAATTTCAGAAGAAAATAAAAAGAAAAAAAATCATAATAATGAGATGAGGTTTAACTTGTTTGATTGGAGAATTCTATAATCTCAAACAAATTGTAAGTTTAATATATTCACCGATGATTATGAACTTTAATGGAGCAGTTTCTTTTATTGAGGTAAGTATATAAGATCAACATTCATATTATTAGGAATATTCATTTCTATTTTATAACTCAAATACATAATTTTAATGTAATATTTTTATAATTTTTTGAATTCTTTTGCTCATTGAGACAGGGCACGCGCAACGCGCGTACTCTAAGACTAATAACTTAAAAAATACCAATAACTCTTTCACAGCAAACAAAAGTGTAAAATTTTATATACACTATCATTGAATACATATACTCCCTTTGTTTGAATTTATCAGTTTCTCAACACGTGTGTATTACATTTATAAAAGTAATACTTCCTTCGGTCCAAAATAAGTGAATTTTTGTATGTTTTCACGCAAATTAAGAATTTTACATTTTAACATTAATTAACAATGAAATTGACCATATTAACTTTTACTATCCCACATAAATACTATTAACACATACTCCAACATTATTTACTCCAAGGGTAATGTAGGAACAAATTAATTCATTCATTCTTGAAATCTGAAAAAATCACTTATTTTGGGCCACAAAAAAAAAAATCAAAAAATCACTTATTTTGAACCGGAGGGAGTAATACATTTTTGAGGAATTTTTTGGCTAGCGCTATGTGGTACAGCTCTTTATTGCTATGGGTATTTTATTCTTTACTAAACCCAGGGTATATCACGAGCTTATATTAGCTTCGTACATTCTTAGAAGTTCCATATTGACTTTGTAATAGTATAGAATTCATAAGTTGTACGATTTGATCTTGTTTACCCTTAAAATCGGATAACAATTAAATTTATAAGTGATTTTAAGGATAAATAATTTGGCGCCCACCGTGCGACTAAGGATAATATTGATTGATTGGTACTAATTTTTATAACACACACTGTTTTACGCGTGTTCTGGTAAGTGTTTTTAATTTCAGGATCAGCATGTCGAACACTCAAACAGTACCACACACGCCGACAATGGCCTTGGTTTTCATGGGGAAAACGACAATATAACCGCCCTAGGGATTGAAGTACCTCAGGCTGGCCTCGAGGGAGTATCGGCTGCAGACCCCATCGACACTAGTTCCCATGTCGCCCTGAATGCAAATATGGGCGTCGACCCCGAAAATAGCGTCCGTCCGCAGAGAAGTTCGATCAACAAGTCAAGATACATAGGGCGGCGAAGACGACGGAGTCAGCCTTTGATTACTATTTGAAATGTTGCAGTCTCAACAAGCCGCCATAGCGCAACTCCAAAATCATAATCGCGCACCGAGTAGGGCCAAACCCGAGCCCTCACAGGAAGTTGTTCACAGGGTCGAACCAGTACCAGAGAGGTCAAGCGTAAATGAACCGGGGACTGACCCCGCCATTATGAAAATGCTCGAAGAGCTCACAAGGAGAATTGAATCGGGGGAGAAAAAGGTTGAAGCAAATGATAAAAAGTAGAAGCGTATAACTCCCGAGTTGATCAAATTCAGGGGGCACCGCCGATTCTGAAAAGTTTGGATTCAAAGAAGTTCGTACAAAAACTTTCCCCCCGAGTGCGGCTCCTAAGCCCATCTCGAAGAAATTCCGCATGCAAGAAATTCCCAAATATAATGGAACTACCGATATCAATTAGCATGTCACTTCGTACACGTGCGCAATAAAGGGGAACGATTTGGAGGATGATGAGATTGAGTCTGTTTTGTTGAAGAAGTTTGGAGAAACTTTATCGATGGGGGCAATGATATGGTACCATAATTTGCACCCAACTCCATTGATTCTTTTGTCATGCTCGCAGATTCCTTTGTCAAAGCACACGCCTGGGCCATAAAGGTCGACACTAGGAAGTCGAACCTCTTCAAAGTGAAGCAGAAAGACAACGAGATGCTCAGAGAGTTCGTACTTCGGTTCCAGATGGAATGTATGGACCTACCCCTGGTCGCAGATGATTGGGCCGTCTAGGTTTTTACTCAAGGGCTAAACATTCAAAGTTCGATGGCCTCGCGAGAGCTAAAGCAGAATTTGATCGAGTACCAGGTTGTAACCTAGGCCAATATGCACAATCAGTATCAGTCAAAAAACAGGTCGAGGATGATTGGTTGGGAACTCTTTCCATGTCCATTTATCCAAACATGACCGTCAGCAGAATTCAAAGGGACATCGACAGAGAACTACAATCGAACAAAGACCGGTATCAACCATACGGTGAAGATCGGAGAAACAACGGTCCGGGATGCAACCCCATTCGAAGTGATCGAAGAAATGATCAAGGACAGAGCTCCCGAGGGCTGATGAGTAAGAGTTGTTTCGATATAAATGTCGAGCCCACAGAAGCACCACGACTATCAGAATACAACTTCAACATTGATGCATCAGCTATTGTATCGGCCATTGGGCGGATCAAAGATACCGGGTGCCTTGACCCCTACTAACCGATCCGGACCAGAGAAATTCTAATCAAATGTGCAAATACCATGGTACTCATGGTCATAGAATAGAAGACTGCAGACAGCTGAAGGAGGAGTTAGCCCGTTTGTTTAACGAGGATCATCTTCGAGAATTCTTGAGCGACCGAGCTAAGAACCACTTCAGAGATAGTGATGCAAATAGGAAGAATGAACAAGAAGAACCACAACACGTGATTCACATGATCGTTAGTGGAGTCGACATTCAACAGGGACCCGTATTCAAGCGCACCAAGGTGTCAATCACGAGAGAAAAGCGGACTCGAGACTATGTACTGGAAGAGACCTTGTCTTTCAATGACGAATATGCAGAGGGGATCTCACAACCCCACAACGACGCACTAGTAATATATGTTCTTATGAATAAAATTTAGGTTAAACGTGTTTTGATTGATCCAGGTAGCTCGGCCAACATTATTCAATCAAGGGTCGTAGAACAGCTCGGCCTATAAGATCAAATTATGCGCGCAACCCGAGTACTTAACAGCTTCAACATGGCAAGCGAAACTACCAAGGGTACTTGGCCGGGGCCATTCAAGAAACAAAGTTCCACGTGATCGAGGGTGATATGAGGTACAACGCCCTGCTCGAAAAACCTTGGATTCATAATATGAGGGCAGTACCCTCGACCCTTCACCAAGTTCTGAAGTTCCCGACACCGGAGGGAGTTGAAATGGTGTACGGAGAGTAACCTGCCGCCAAGGAGATGTTTGCAGTCAACGAGGTGACACCGGTCTCGGCACTCTCATCAGCAAAGGGGTCGGATTCGAAAGGAAAACAAGAGACCAAATAGCAACCATATACCAGCCTTAACCCAATCGGAGGAGCAAGGGACAAACGAGGTTGATGAGTATTGGATCCCCCGGTCTTTCATAATTCTCGATGACTCGGACGCCACCAAATCAACAGTCGAAGAGCTGGAACAAGTCATATTGATCGAGTGTCAGCCCAAACGAAAGGTATACCTGGACACGGGGTTGACTCCCGAGCTCAGGAAAAAACTTATCCAATTCATTTTAGATAACATGGATTGCTTTGCTTGGTCCCATCTCGATATGATAGGGATCCCACCGGACATCACTACCCATCGATTAAGCCTGGACCCGAAGTTTCATCCAGTAAAGCAAAAAAGAAGGCCCCAGTCCAAGGTTAAGCATGCATTCATGAAGGACAAGATAACCAAAGTTCTCAAAATAGGGTCCATTTTGGAAGTGAAATATCACGAATGGTTAGGAAACGTAATGGTAGTCCCTAAAATGGGAAACAAACCTAGAATGTGCGTAGATTATAAATACTTGAACAAAGCATGCCCTAAGGATTCTTTTCATTTGCCGAATATCAGTCGTATGAACGATTCCACGGCCGGCCATGAGATTCTCTATTTTCTCGATGCCTACTCCGGGTACAACCGAATACAGATGAACTCGGAGGATCAGTAAAAAACTTTGTTTATCACTAAATACAATACCTACTGTTATAATGTAATACCGTTCGGACTAAAAACTACTGGTAAAACTTATCAACGCCTAGTAAATCGAATGTTCGAAGAACAAATAGGAAAATCAATGGAAGTTTATATTGATGACATGTTAGTTTAGTCCCTGCGAGCAGAGAACCATTTGAAGCATTTGAAGTATACTTTCGATATACTGAGAAAGTACAACATAAAGCTCAACCCAGAAAAGTGTGCGTTCGGGGTCGGCTCAAGCAAGTTCCTCGGCTTCATGGTATCAAATCGGGGAATCGAGATCAACCCCGATAAAATCAAAGCCATCGAGGATATCAAGGTCATAGATAATGTCAAGGTCGTAAAAAGGCTAACGGGGCGCATAGCCGCCCTAGGGCGATTCGTTTCGAGGTCCTCGGATAGGAGTCACCAATTCTTCTCACTACTTAAGAAGAAGAGTAGCTTTGCATGGACTTCTGAATGCCAACAAGCCTTGGAGGAACTAAAACGATACCTATCGAGCCCGCCACTACTTTACACCCCGAAAACGGACGAGCAACTCTACTGTACATGGTAGTCTCAGAAATAGCGGTAAGTGGAGTCTTATTCTGAGAAGAACAAGGTACGCAATTCCCTGTTTATTATATTAGTCGGGCCTTAGGTGAGGCCGAAACCAGATATCCACTCTTAGAAAAATTAGCGCTTGCTTTAATAAGCGCCTCTAGGAAAATTAAAATTGTATTTCCAATGTATTCCAATATGTGTTGTAACTACCTATCCTCTTTGCTATATTTTGCACAAACTCGAATTTTCTGGTCGATTGGCCAAATAGGCTGTTGAGATCAGTGGGTGCAATATCGAGTATCAACCCTGAACGGCCATCAAGTCTCAAATCTTGGCAGACTTTGTGGACGACTTCACGCCAGCCCTCGTACCCGAGGTCGAAAGAGAATTGTTATTAAAATTGGGTACACCATCGGGGATGTGGACCCTCCTCACGGGCGGCGCTTCGAACGCGAAGGGGTCCGGGATGGGTATCGTTCTTAAACCACCCACAAGTAATATTATTAGACAATCTATCAGGACTTCGAAATTAACTAACAATAAGGTCGAGTATGAGGCCATGACTGCAGGTTTCAAGTTGGCTAAAAGCTTTGGAGCAGGGGTCATCGAGGCCAAATGTGATTCCCTCCTCGTGGTAAACCAAGTTAACAGGACTTTCGAAGTCCAAGAAGACTGAATGTGAGGTACTTGGATAAACTTTAGGTAACTTTACATCGATTTAAAAAATGGACCTTACAACATGTACCTCGAGAGAAGAACAATGAGGTTGATGCTCTTGCAAACTTAGGGTCATCGGTCGAAGACGAAGAACTTAACTCGGGGACTGTCGTACAACCCACGAGATCAGTGATCAAATAAGACCATGCCGAAATAAACTCTACAAGTCTGACCTGTGACTAGAGAAATAAGTACATAGAGTCATTAAAGAACATGAAACTTCCATCAAATCCGAAGGAATTGAGAGCTCTACGTACCAAGGCAGCACAGTTCACTTTGTCCGATGACGGAATGTTGTTTAGAAGGATGTTTGATGGACCATTGGCAATATGTTTGGGACCAGGAGATACCGACTACGTCCTACGGAAAGTTCACGAAGGCACCTGTCGAAATCATTCTGGTGCCAAGTCATTGGTCCACAAAGTAATCATAACAGGTTATTACTGGATCGACATGGAGAAAGATTCAAAGGAGTTCATTCGAAAATACGACAAGTGTCAAAGATATGCGCCAATGATTCACCAGCCCGGGGAGCAGCTCCACTCGGTCTTATCCCCATGGTCATTCATGAAATGGGAAATAGACATCATCGGCCCTCTCCCATCGGCCCCAGGTAAAGATTAGTTTATTTTATTTATGACTGAATATTTTTCAAGTGGGTTGAAGCACATGCTTTCGAGAAAGTCAGAGAAAAGGAAGTCATACACTTCATTTGGTACCACATTATATGTTGATTCGGGATGCCTACCGAGATTGTGTGTGATAATGGAAAGCAATTCATCGGCACCAAAGTGACTAAATTTCTCGAGGATCACAAGATCAAAAGAATTTTATCGACACCATAGCATCCCAGCAGTAACGAAAAATCTGAATTGACAAACAAAACCATTATTCAAAATCTTAAAAAGAGATTGACCGACGCTAAAGGAAAGTGGAGAGAGATACTGCCCGAGGTTCTTTGGGCATACCACACGACGTCGAAGTCTAGTAAGGGGGAAACGCCGTTCTCTCTAGTCTATGGTGTCGAAGCTCGTATCTCGGTCGAGGTCGGGGAACATAGCCTCAGGTTTCGATATGCAATAGAAGAATCGAATCACGAGGCCATGAATACGAGCCTAGAGTTGTTGGATGAAAGACGCAAAACTGCCCTTGTTCGATTGGCCGCACAAAAATAGCGTATCAAAAGGTACTACAATCGAAGAGCCAATTTTCGACATTTTAAATCGGGGACTTGGTGCTAAGAAAAGTCACCCTCAATACCTGAAATCCGAATGAAGGAAAACTGGGCTCAAAGTGGGAGGCATTGTATCAGGTCCTCGACATCATCGGAAAAGGATCCTACAAGCTCGACACAATGAACGGCAAACAATTACCGAACAATTGGAACGTATCGCTCATAAAGTAATACTACTGCTAAGGTACGACCCTTCCATTTTTATTTATATTTTAAACTAACCATTGCGAGTGTTCAATTAGGAATGGCGATGGATTCTTCAACACGAAGTCTTTAGGTCTAAAAGCACATGTTGCACTCTTTTTCTCTTAGACCGGTTTTGTTCCAAATGGGTTTTCCGGCGAGGTTTTTAACGAGGCAACCATTAATCGTGCTAACTTAGAACAATTCAACAGCATCTGAGGCTTCTTTACAATCGACCTCGAATGCTAGGGGGCATTACTTTGGAATGTCAAATTTGTTGCAAGGAAATTACTTCGTGACAAGGGGTCTCGATAGGTAAATTTTGTAAGGGCCAAACGGTCGAATGAACCGTGCCCATATAGGTTTCTCGAGCCCTGACACCAAACATGTACGCATGAGAAGTATTTTTCCTTGATGATATCGCATGCCTTAGAAAAAAAATTTGCTTTACAATTTCATACTCTTGATCTATTGTATAAACAGGCTTAAGGGCAGATCATAACTAAAGTTCGAACAACTACCCCCACACTCGGGGACTGCTATCCGAAAAATAAACGA
This sequence comes from Nicotiana undulata, assembly GCA_005239495.1. Taxonomy (NCBI): domain Eukaryota; kingdom Viridiplantae; phylum Streptophyta; class Magnoliopsida; order Solanales; family Solanaceae; genus Nicotiana; species Nicotiana undulata. The sequence continues at coordinate 29,766 of MDKH01197274.1, read as the reverse complement.
GATTGAATTATTAAAACTTCGAGATCATAAGACCTTCAAGGCAACCCTTGATTTTTATAGGCCACGGCCACCCCACTCGGGAAAATAAGCCCAAGAAGCAAGTCCTGAATTAGAAAGGCTACAACCAAATTAACATGGTTTGGAGACGTCCTAATTCGTAATAAAATAGGCCTTCAAATTTTCATAAACCGGTTAAAAAGGTTACCCTTGGCAAGATCATATAGGGCTTCGATAATATCAAGCCTTGAAAACTCTAATAAGTACAAAGTTGTTCGAACTCTCGAATAATTCCTTATTCCATTCTAAGGCATCACCGATCTTACAAATACAAATGATAGGAAACTTTTCCAATCCAAAAAAGGGGACAAAGACATAAACATTTCTTTTTTACGAAGGTCGTATCGGCCTAGTACAAAAGCCTAAGGGCTACTTTTTGCTTTGAGTTCGAGAGACCATCCTCGCTCAAATAAAAACCTAATGGTTACCTCACCTCGATTTCGAGCAAGCTCTCACTCAATCGTAAAAGCTATGCTAGTTCGGTTTCGCCTAAACCCCGAACCTTAGAATACAATTTCATAAGGCAGAAATGAAGCAAAATTTCGTAAGGCAGAAATGAAGCAAAATTTCATAACGCGGAAATGAAGCAAACTTTCATAAGGCAGAAAGGAAGATTTTTTTTTAAATATATTTCAAGAGGTTATTTACAAGGGCAGCATGGACTAATCAGAACTCTATACAAAAATGCAAAAAGAAGCATAAAGGAAAGACACAGATCCTAAGGGCCTAGTCTTCTCCGGGAGCAACATCTTCACCCTCGGGGTCTTCTCCACTCTTGAACCCGCTTATTCTCCCGGAATCGTCATCATCGGGAGAGGCCAACGCTTTGGCTTCAGCTTTAAGTTCTTTTTCGTTTTTGATCTCAGCAGTAAGATCAAAGCCACGAGCGTGGATCTCCTCGACAGTCTCCCTTTAAAACTGGCATTTGGCATGCTCGGCAACCCAATATTCTCGAACCTGAGCAACTTCAGCAACTTCCTTTGCTCGATCTTGAGCGTCTTCGGCGTCGGATCGGTAGATGGCCACAGTTGCCTCATCATCGGCTTGGTCGTTTCAGCCTCAGATTTGGCCACTGCAAGTTCTGTGACCAACTTCTCTCGATCGGAGGTTGTTGAACCCAACCGAGACTGGAACTCCTCAATTTTCTTGGCTTGTACCAAGTTCTTTTCTTTCATGCTTTGGAGTTGGCTTTCAGCCGAGGACAATTGAGTTCGGGCAGCCTCCTTTTCTGAGGCAAGTTGATCCATGTTTTATTTCCACGCAATGATCACCGCCTTCACAACATTCACTTCCTCACAAAGCTGCCCGATTATATCAAGCTTTTGTTGAACCTATGGGATCAAACTATTAGCCACCATGCTCGAATCGGTGTCATTAACGTCTAAGATTGTTTTTACTTGCTCGGCCAGGTCAGATTTTTCTTTCTGAGCCTCCTTTAGCTGAGCACGAAGGCCCTTTATTTCCTGTTCTTTTTGCTCGCTGAGATGTTTGAAGGCGTCATTCTCCTCAGTTAGCCCTTGGACCTCGACCTTATATCGACTCAGCTCCCCTCGAGATAGAAAGAAAGCTTCTTGATGAAGCACCGAGTCCTATACAATAGAAAAGAAATAGTTATACGAGAAGAGAAAAACTCAACTATAAAGATTGATATTGACAAAGGGAGTAGGGGCTTACCCGGTTAAGAGCTTGCTGGGCCTCATTAAAAAGACACAGTGCTCCCACCTCGTCTATCAGAGTTAGGTCTTCCTCCGTGACCAAACTCCGAAGGTAACTAGCACCCCTATTGGGGCTATAAAAACTCGTGCATCCTCTGGGACCGTGATGATGATCGTTCGTTTGCACTCGGGATCGGCACTAGGGGCCGGGTACTGGCTAGTCAATCTGATACTCGAGGAAGTTTCGCCTGAGCTCTTCCTCGGTACCTCTAAGTCTCTCAGGCCAGCAGCATCGTGGACCCCAGTAAAATAACCATGGAAAGGGTCCTCCTCTCCATGGATTCCTTCTCCGTGAGAAGTCTTTACCGCCCGAGCCTCTCGAATCATTTCCTCGGAGAATGAAGGAAACAGTGAGGAGTCTCCGATTTCTATTGCCCCAAGTGGATATTTTGGGGCATTCTCTCTGTCTTGAGGAGCCTCGAGCCCGACCTCCACGGCTACTTCCGCCGCTTTATCACCCCGAGCTGAGGCACCTTCAGCTTCAGTCGACTCGGGGACTTCGACTGAATTCCCCTCTTGGACCCTATTAGGTTGGAGAAGAATATTTGTAACTTCTACCGGTCCAGTGGCCTTTTTGAGCCTCGTTATTAGCTCGTGCTTGAGCCACTAGCCCGGAACCGTCTTCTTTTTCTTCTTCTTCTTATTCCCCTTAGAAGTTGAGCTAACTCCACAGACAAGGGGATGACATTCTTCTTAGGCTTACGAGCCACTCTCTTTTTAGGCTCTTGCCCCTCGGAGGTCGAGGTCCTCTTCCTCTTGCTCTCCTTTGACGTCTTCGAGATAGTGAGTGAGGCTTCTTCATCACCTGTCGGGGGCCTCATCTCGCATCTTTTATGAGACCTGCAAAAAAGGACACTGAGTAAGCTCGGAAAAGCATTTTAATAATGACCAAATCGTTAAAGACAGGAAGGAGGCTTACCATAATTTTTGGCCTCCCACTAGCCCTTTGATAAATCACGCCATGGGCGCTCGACATATGTTGATGTAGAGACCAGGCTCCTAACCCAGTTCTCGAGATGAGGAACCGCACCCGACATTCAGGCAGCAGCTACACCGAGAAAAACACCGGTAAGAGAAGGTGAAGAAGTAAAATTAACAAACAGAAATTAAAAGCGGAGTCGTACTTACGTTTCATATTCCATTTCTCGGGGAATGGCATGCTCTAGGCTGGAATTAAGTCAGTGGTCCTCACCCTCACTCGGACAAATTGGCCCATACAACTCTGGTCTTTGTCTTCGTCAATACTTGAGATGAGTGTCTTGGTGGCCCGGCGTTGGAGCTTTATTAGCCCACCTCGGTAAAGTCATGGTCGAGGGTGAAAGGGAGCTCGTCGACGTTGCTCACAAAAAAGCGGAGCAATATCAGAATCCTTCAGAAATAGGGGTGGATTTTGTCGAGGGTCACTTGATACCTTTAGAAAAAGTCTATGATGACTAGATCGTGGGGACCCAACGTGAAAGGGTAAGTGTAATCACTCAAGAACCCTTCCACGTGGGTAGTGATAGCTTCTTCAGGGGCCGGTATCACGTATTCTTTGTTTTCCCAGTTGCAGCCCTTCTTCACTTGGTTGAGGAAACTCTTGGATATCGAGCATATGTATATCGATACTGGTTCGCATCGAGAGGGGACCGATGAGGTTTTCTCGACTTTGAAGTTGGAACTGATGACACACACCCCGGGAACATACTCCTCAGAGCGTGGCTCCACCGTTGTTTTCTCGCCGGCCGGCCGAGACGAGGAGGCGGTTTCTTTTTGTGGAACAGGTTTAGACGTCTTAGCCATTTTAATTTTGAGGGCAAAGAAGAATGGTGATGGTAATATTTGGTGTTTTAGAAAGGATCAACAATGGAACTCAAAGACGTGAAGATAAGAAGCTTGAAGAATGCAAAGGACTTTGAAGATTAGAGTGGAAGAGATTGAAAGTAAATTTTAAGGAATGGAAAAGAGCCTATTTATTGGTTTCATGGCGACGGTTCAAAGCTGGTAGTGATCGACCATCGAGTGACGCACATTAAATGCATGGGGAACTGTACTGACGAGACATTTCGGCCACCTTTGTCGCTTACAACGGTGATGATGTCATGACAAATGGGGGTAAAGTTCGGAGACTCAATTCGTTTCTTGTCATTACACTCAAAAAACGAGGGGACTATCTGTATACGGTCAAAACCGGGCTTTCCCGATTTTGTTTGACTAATCGAGACCAGGATGGTAGGTCGAGAATCGGTCCCGTGTTATATCAGAACGAGATGTGAAGGTGCGGTACCAAGCTCGGAACTCGAAGGACCAATCGAGACCGAGATCATCCAAGATCGAGACCAAACGGGATAGACACCGAGAGAGACCGAATAAAGCCTACTAACATAAAGCTGAGATATCCGTAACCGGGCAAGAATCGTGGCAAAAATCTCGACGCGAATCAAATCAAGAACGGTTATTTAGCCAATCATGAGATTTCTTTTCGTATTTAAAATTGTACCCTAAGTAGAATTCCTCTACTATATAAAAATGGATTCTAATCACTTGTAATCATCTAATTCTCGTATATCAAAGCAGTATAATACATTTTTTCTCTCTTAAGCTCTCTTGTTCTTCAGTTCATTTCATATTTCTTAATCACACACTCAGTCGATTCAAGGGCGGTCTAGCTCGAGGGCCAAGTTGTATTTTATATTGGTTTGCTTTATTTTACAGTCAATTTCTAGTTAATTATCATATTTATCAATTTGTGCTAGGTGAAATTACATATCTTTAAAATCACTTATAAATGTAATTGTTATCCGATTATAAAAGTAAACAGATCTCTTGTTGCGACTTGCTATTTTTTTTTTAAGTCATAGTTCACGCCCCAAAACTGTTGGATCGTGCGATCAGTTCTCCACCAATACTCTATGCATATCATAAATGTTTCTTGTGTCTTTTTATAACATATGGAAATTCAAAATCATAGTTAATCATAATATATAAAATAATTGTTCATTATACTTCTTTTAAAAGGAAATTACTTCTTTTAAAAGAGACAACAAAATCATAGAAGGTTACTAACCTTTAACGATACAACTTTAAGTTTAACTATAATTTTATTCTTATAATATAGCACCTTTTAACTAAAATATGTTCATTGTAAATAAGATACTTCATATTATTTTACAGAAAATAAGAGACATTTACCCTACAAATATCATATTGGATTTCACCAAAATCACAAAGTGTACCCAATAATTTGTTGCCACTTAATGTCTCCCCGACTCTTCACTTTAATCATGTTTCTATTAAAGAAAAATCATCATCGTTGCATGAAACCATGCATCATTACTTTATTTCTCAGTACAAGATCGTCAACACCAGGACATTTCTATCTTTTTCTTCTTTTCACGACTGACTTGATGTTGTAAGTGCCTTGAAATCCTCTCCCTATGAAACTTGATTGTGGAGTAATGATGAAAGAAGGCAACGAACTTATCTGATGGTGAAAGGCGAATTAGATTTCCAAAGCAAATGATGGAATCATAACAAGCGAGAACAACAAAACACCACAAGGAATAGAGAAGGAGGAGAAATATATATTGATCACCTACGTACTAGTGAATTGTATTGGTTTAAACTGTCATGCAACTTTTCTGTAACCTTTCATTATTATTTCCCATCTTAATGGGTCGGTCAGTCTACACATGGTGGACTAAACAGAAAACAGTACCATATTAAATTCCTACAATCAAATAGTTCGTTAAACGACCTAGCCGACCGTTTTGTTCCACCCACCTTGTCTGTTGCCATTATCCATATGCTTCTGCCCTATTCGTTACTGTTGTCTGTGTACCTTCTACTTTGTTGTTACTGTTATTGATATTCCTTCTACTTTGTTGGCACTGTTGTACATATACTTGGTAAGGATGACATAAATGCACCAAGGGTGCCGTGCCATTTGATTTGATATACATGCATATGTTTGGTGAGGATAAGGTAAATGCACGAAGTGTGTTGTCCTGCCATTTGATTTGTTATCTTGAACACATTCCTCTTACAATGAATATTCGTGAGTTAACTATGTTGTTGTAGTGGTTATTGTCATAACCTCTCGACTCGAACTGTTAAGAAAAGGGCTGGTTGAGATATTGAGAAACTTGATCGTTATTCCTTTTATTTAATCATTTTACTATTTCTCGTATTTGTTCTTGTCTCCTACATTGTTATTTCAATTGTTGTCTCTATTGCAATTTAACTGCACGTGTTATATTAGTGAGTATCTTTTGACTTAAAACGTCGTCACTACTTCATCAAGGTTAGTCATTATACTCATTGAGTACATGGGGTCAATTGTACTCATACTACACTTCTGCACCTTGCGTACATATATTCAAATTCGAGAGCCTAGCATTGAAGTCATACCAACACTCCAGATACAAGCTACCATTTGTGCATGTTAGTTTAGAATTCATATTTCTGTTTATGTAAATTTCAAACAGATGATGTATCTTTCCTCAAATTGGAGTTGTACTCTTATTCGTAGTAGCTCGTAACTTGTACTACCAGTCCTTGAGATAATTGTATTGAACTCTTTTGGCTATTTTATTCATTCTTTCGATTTGTTTCTTATTATAATAGTGACTTATGTTGTTGGGCTTAATTACCTAGCAGGTTAGGTTAATGCCATCACGACCTGGTGAAATTTTAGAGCGTGACATTCGAAATTAGAATAATCACCAGAATTAACTCCCATCACCTCAAAGGTTCACGGATGATGAAGACCACCATCTCCTTTTCGTTAGCGAAGATTCGTGAGCTCTGAATGAAGAGAAGGGGTTAGTTTCTCTGAAAGACTGTAATTAATTCGTACTTTATAGTGTATTATGATTATAATTTTTCAAAAATTGAAAAAAAAGACATGTATGATTTAACATATTATACCTATCTAAGCCAAAAGTGGTGCGTCTTTTTGTACGCTATAAATTATACAAAATAACAGAATAATGCATTCCATAAGTTGACCTTGCACTTTTTTAGCCCAGTTACAAGTTTGCAAATGTGTAGCCAAATATCAATAATGCATGCTCATCAGATGTATGCCTTTTGATATTGTTACTGCCAAAGTTTGCGTATCTTGTTATCTTTCCCGTCCCATTACAAACTATAGTAACACTTTGTGGAAACTTTCGAAAATTTGTTTTAGATAAACAAAAATCAGCTCCCCATTTTTAGTGTAACCATTAATCGAGACACTCGGTCAACACGCATTCGTGCCTTCTTTTATAACCAATATTTCTCTGAATTATTTTTTTATTTTTTTATTTTTTATATCTTCAGGTTTATACATACCTATCACAACTACAAAACGCAAAAACAGATCCGAGAAACCTAAAATCTCATCTCCTTTAATGCTAATCTTGTTAAATTTTTATTATGATTTTGTGAGAAATTTGGAATGGATATTATTTGAACTTATTAGAAATAGTCTAATTAGGTTGTATACAAAGTTTGAAGTTATTTGCTGGAGATTTGGACTAGTTTTATACAAGAATTGCAAGTGAAAATCGTAAAAAAAATTCGTCAGAGATGCTTATACACTTTTATACAATGTTATACACTTTTATACAAAGAGGTACATTATGTATATAGTTGTATAAAAATTTATAAAGATGTATATTCACAGAGTAAAAATATTCTGGATACACTATGTATATAGGGTGTATAAGAAGAATGAGAAGAAGAAGAAGAAGAAGAAGAAGAAGAAGAAGAAAAAAAAGAAGAAAATGCGGGAAATTCACCAAATACCTGTAAATAATGTATCAACCTTGTATATAATTGCGTATAAGTGGTGTTTATACACTATTATAAACTATTTATACAATATTATACATTATTATACAAATAATCCTATCAATGGAGCTTCACGTGTTCTTCTTCTTCCTTGGGCATCCTCTAAAATTTAACTTAAATATAGCCTAAATCTACTCCAAATCACGTGAATTTAAATTTTGAACTCATCTTGATGATTCCAATCAATTGGGACAACACTCATTCCAAACAACTGACAAATCGGAAAACTCAGTTTCTGAAATCGAATCTTCGAACCACCTGTAATGGTGACTTTTATTTTTCAATTCCTTAGTTAACTATTGAAATCCGAAAAAGAATTGAAGGAGAATAACAATAGTAGAGAAGTTTTGTGGTGCAAAGGCTGACACGGGAAGAAGAACGAAGAAAAAGGGGAACGAAGGAAGAGGAAGAAGAACGAAGAAAAAAGGGATGGACTAACGGGTGAAAAATAATTTTCAGGTTATGTACAACTTGGGCTACACTGAGTAAGGACTTCAAACATGAATCATTTTCTGATGTGTTGTTGGGCCAATTGACAAGGGATGAAATTCTCCCTATAAATTTGGGTTAACCTCAAATACTTTAGAATATGTGTACAGTTTTAAGTAATACAATATTATTTTGCTACACGTTAAATAATGAAGAATGCTAAGAATACACGTGTGCAAAACTAGTCTTTCGAAAAGGGGAAGAAATTGATTACATGGGTAATTTTTTGGACGTGATTGCAGGAGTGATTGGCTGAGAGATGTTGGAGTGGGGGGTGGGTATGTTAGTTGAAGGCGTGGGATTCGGTTACCAATGCCCTATAATTAAGGGATACTTTACAATCATTAAATTGTATATAATTGGTAAGTTTATATAATTGTAATTAAGAAACTTCTCGGGCAGGAGTAAATAAGTTTCTAATATATAGTATAGCTAGATAAATAGTACAAACAATTGAAGGTACTCAAACCAAGTAGCTATCCGTCTGATTTCTTGTAGAATGGAACACTTCTTCGACCAGTCATGAATATCAACTTGGTAAATGTTCTTGTGAATTCTGCACGCGAAGTCTCTCATTCCTTGCACATTCCACCTGGAAATAACAGAAGCATATCATTAGGAACCACTCATTTGCTGCTGACAAAAGTTAGTACATCCGAACTGAACATTCACATGGATACGACTGTTAAACTAGAACTAGAATGGGCTCTATAACTGGACAACTCTAATCAAAAGAACATGAAAAGAAGAGAGGGACATGTTATTTTCAACAATTTCCACGTTTCACAACATTGCCTCTCCTGCTATTAGAAAAAACAGACTCACCAGATCTTCATCCCCAAAAATCTAAAAGAATAAATTTCTAACCACAGGAGATGATTTAAGGGTGTAATCAAGTCAACATCAGTGCACTTTTCCATTAACAAGTGGAGTAAATATGACTTACGGGTGTTTTCACGTCCACATAAGCACACATTTCCTCATTGAAGAGCCACTAACAACTGGAGTAAAACAAAGTACTGTTTGAGCCATAACATAATGTTACGACAATGCATTAAAGAATAGAAATGAGTGTTCTACGGTATTAACAAACACTACATTCTTAAGTCTTAAGGAGCTGTTAAGGCAGACTCGCCAGTGCTTCATAGTCTAGAAAGCTGAACTATGAAGTATGATGAGCAGAATGATTTACTAAAACTGTCTGGTGGCAAATATATTCCAGAAGGCAGCAGTAGCAAGAATCTATACCAGTACGAACAACCCCCAGCACCAAAGAAACCCAAGGTTCTTGATGAACTAAGTTCTTGTATAAAACCTGCGTGCTGCGGCACAAGTGTTCTTATGCTATTATAATTAGAGGAGCAATTATAACACACACTTGCTTGCAAGAATATGAGTAGGAAGACAGACTAGAAAAAGGGGCGGCCTGATGAACAAGGCATCCTGCGTACATGCAGGGTCCAGGGAAGGGCCGTACTCCAAGTGGGGTGATGTAGACAGCCTACCCTAATGCAAACATTAGTGGCTGCTTTCACGGCTCTAACGTGGCCGATAGGTCACACGAATACAACTTTATTGTTGCTCCAAGGCTCCCCTTTTGGGAAGATACACTACTTTTCTTTAAAACCCGCATGAAACCTGCCCGTTTCTAACCAAGCAGGCCGGCCAGCCTACTGCTACAGAGATAAAAAGTTGCAGTGATTCTGTTTATACATTGTGTCCCTCAATGAGTCAAACTTTAGCTGGATGTATTCTAGAAGTACAGATAAATGTGTCCCTCAACGAGTAAGTTAGATGCTATGCGTTGTCCAAGTGCAACATCTCAAGATAACTATAAGTAAAAAGGAAACAAACAAAGCTTTAAGATTCATTTACAAATACAACTTTTAGATTTATATTCTTCAGATCATATTAGTAGGGACCATACCTGGAAAGCTTTTAAGATAGAATTGTAATGTCTTTGCTCTGAAATAGCAGCTGCATGTGTCGCCTTGAGAGCTTCACGAGCTTTCTGCTCCAACTGTAGAGCAATTTGCACCTTTTCCAGCTTCTGGAACATGCAGCTCACCAGTAAGTGTTCATGTTACTGACCAGATAAATGTCACTAACTCATGTTTCGATCTTTCAATGTTATTGACCAATAAATGATGTTCAAAGAGGCACATTAGAACACTGAAATTTGTTTCTGTTAAGAGAAAAGCATAGAACTTCAAAGTGAAAATAAATTCAGTTGGATAGACATAAATATCAAGTTTGTTAATTGTATGTAGGGCATATCTAGAAATGCCAAAATATTTTTAAAATGTACAAGACAACCTTTCAGATTACTAATAACTCCTAAACATGAGTCAAGCAAAAATGACTGGCAGAAATATAGCTTCCACTGAAAGAAAATATGGTATATGAAACAGAGAAGATCCAGTACTCCTCTACACACAACTTGTCCACTTAAGAGAAATAGGTAACCAAAGGAAAGCCATCAAGGGGATCTTCAAGCTTTCCTGTAAATGGCCAGTGCAGATGAATAGGTCCTTTAATTTTAACAGAGATAGTCAGAATTTATAACCAGCATTAACACAAACAAAAAAATGAGAAGGGAACACTGCACTCAAAATATACTGGTATGGTGTTAGTTTTCAAATAAATATCCCAAGTCGTCTCTTTCTCAGATTGAGAAGTCGTAGAAATCAGTTCACAAAACCCATCTGCCTATTGAGTTACCCGGTACCTGGTGGGAGGTAGCAGGTAGATGGTCGAATAGTCGAGGTGGGTACAAGCTGGCCCGGACACCCCAAAAATAAATCGGTTTTCAGTAAATACAACATCACTGAACTTATCGTTAAAATACCATCTCAGTGAGATCAGCAATATAATTTTCAAGAATTGCATGAAACATGTCATGTTTACAAAATGGAAAACTAGATACTAGATTGTGGTGGCTAATAAATCAAAAGAACATTTACATGTTAGTATCTTATCAGCACAAGGGCAAGGTCTCTGGAAATGTTTAGATTGCCCCTTCACATCTCTAGCCACACATTTAGCATACAGACTTTCGTCTATAAACATTGAAATCAAGTCATTAAATAAGTTGAAAGCTGAGAGAACTGATGAAGTTATCTGTGCCTAGATTCAAAATGTGTCTAGATTTATAAAACTTTTTTCTGAAAAGGGTCTAGATTTATTTTACTTGAGCAAGCAGAACAATAACAATAACGACATACCCAGTATATTCCCACAAGTGGAGTCTGGGGAGGGTAATGTGTATGCAAACTTTACCCCTACCTTGTAAACAGGGGCGGATTTACATACAAAAATTGGGTGCTCGAGCACCCATTAACCTTGACTCGGAGTATGTATTAGTTATATAGAGAATTTAAGAAAAGGATATAATAAATAAGCAAGCACCCAGGTAATAAAGAGCTAGGTGGGTGGCTTTGGTTTATGAATGGTGCTGAGCGTTCCAAGAGCCAAAGTCGAGGGATCGAATCTCTCTCCTTGCAAGTATTTTTCCCTCAATTTTTTCTTATATTATCAAGCATTTTCTTTTGCCCCAATTATAAGGTCCTCTTTTTGTTCTTTTGTAGTTTTCACTAGCGGCTTTTTTGAGCCAATACTACTTTTATTCTTTCGCTTCTGACTTTGTTTTATCCTTTTTTTTTTTGCTTTTCTTCTCTTAATTTATCTAATTAATTATAGCAAAGAAGGAAAAAGAAATTTTCTTTAGAAAAACAAAGAATCCTTCCAAAACCGCAAAATCCACTGATCTGTTTCTCGCTAACTGTGTTATCTATCACAGTTACACGGCGTCTATAATCTTAATATCATGATTTTCTAATTAATTTTTTTTATTGTATTTAAATAGTTGCATACTTATATGATGAGATTGATAGTAACTTTACGTCAAGAAAAGTTAAGCACCCACAAAATTAAAATCCTAGATCCGCCACTGCTTGTTAAGGTAGAGAAGTTATTTCCGACACACCCTGAACTCAAGAAAAGAATAATCACAGCAGTTTAGATAAAGAAATACAGTAAAGGAGAATCCATGTAAAGAAAAGTAGTAACCACAGTCAGAAAAAAGATAACCGAAGCAAAAAAGCAGAAGGTAGTATTAGAAATCTAAGAATAGGAAATATGAGAATGCACTAGTACTACAAGTATAGAAAAGCAATAAAGGTAAGTAAAATATTATAGAATACTTATATATTAAACACTGTAAGACAATTTGTACTTAATTATGGAAATACTTACCTTATAAGTTATAGAGAATTATAACATATGATATACAATACAGCCTATGACTCTTATATAACGAGTCCCTCTAGTACATTATTTTTTCGAGAAGGGGTCCCTCTTGTACATTGTTAACCATCATTTCAATAAGAAGCCTTCTCCCTTCTTTAACATGATATTAGAGCTTCTGTTAGCCTTGGTCGAAACCTAAGGAGGTTTTACCGATAGAAAGCAGCATTACATGATCTATCACGCCAAATTTTTTCCTTCTTTTTTTGATGAACATCATAACGAAAGCACTATTATTTTTAGTGATGTTGATATCGTGCCCAAAAAAAATAGTAGCATGAAAACAACAAAGAGAAGAAGATAAATAAATAAATAAATTCAACTAAATTAATAAACTGAAAAAGCAAATAGAACAGTTTAAAATTCAATTAAATTAACAAAATTAAACAAAAAGACAAACAAATAAATAAAATAAAAGCTGAAGAAGCGAAAGAATACGAGAAGAAAAGAAAAAGAAATCACAACAACGACGATATCACAACAGAGAAACAAGAAGAGACGGAAAAGAAGAAAAGGAGGAGGAAGAGAAGAAGAAAAGACAATAAAAGGTCTGCGTACAGACTACCCTCCCCAAATCCCTCTTGTGGGATTTTACTGGGTTTGGAGATGGTAGTCTGTACGCAGACCTTACCCCTACCCCGAGGGAGTAGAGAAGTTGTTTCTGATAGACCCTCATCTCAAGAAAACGAAAAGAGACAATATATCAGTACCATCAACAAAAATCATAGAAATAATAACAGCATCATAAGAACCAGGGAATTAGGGTAGGTTTTTATTTTATGACAATAAACCAAAAAAAAAATACTAAACCGTACCTAATAAATTTACATGTGAAAAAATATTTATATATAAGTTTAAAAATACTAAAGCATTAATTTTTTCCTTGGGCCTTGATATTATGAGAATGGTTAGAAGTCAACAAGTAATTAAACTCAAAACATAATTCCCAAACCTATTATGCTACTCTAATTGACACTAAATTATTTCTCGTATATTCACTAGCAAGACACAAAGTATTCTAGAGACTATGAGTAGCAAACTACAATGAATTGAATATGTTTCGTTATCATATGATTTATATTTATCTTTTTGAATATTTAATCTTCTACATACTTTATTCTTGAGTTTCAACTTGGTTAATATCTTTCCACTCGTTTGATTTATATTTTCTTTGTCTTTGCTTAGTTTCTTTTACGTTACTGTAGAATAGTTGATGGATCTATACGTTGGCCATCTTTCATGTTTTCTTATCATCACCCTTTAAACAGTAAAAATGTTTAGAGAGTTTTGCTAAGTCCTATAAAGTACGTATGTTATTGCATTCTACTAGTGACTTTTACAAGACATTGAAAAAAATACGCAAAAATTAACCGAAGCATGTTGATGTCGAAGAGAAACTGACATGATTGAGACGGTTTTGAAAAGTCTAATTTTGGTTATACATAATAAAATAACCGAAAAATTGGTATGGTACAAATTTTGTAAAATAATCGGCCGAACCGAACCATTGACACCCCTAGGTAGAGGTAGGCCGAAAAGTATTGGAGAGAGGTGATTAGACCAGACATGGTAAAACTTCAATGACCGAGGACATGGCTCTTGATAGGAAGGAGTAGAGATCGAGGATTGGGGTAGTAGGTTAAGTTGCCTAGTGTTTTCCATGTTCTTACCGGTAGTATTAGTACGTACTCCCGTATTTTGTTGGTATTAGGTTTTTTATTATTACCTGTTGTTCCTTTCATTTCTGTCATCTTACTGTCTTTTTATTTATGCTATTTTTCCATGCTTCTTGTTGTTGTTTCGTGTTGTTTTTCTTTTCATTACTGTTGTGCTTATGCTTTCCTAGTCGAGGGTCTATTGGAAACAACCTTTTATCTCTATAAGATAACGGTAAAGTCTGCGTACACATTACCCTCCCATCCCAGACCCCACTATGTGAGATTCCACTGGGTATGTTGCTGTAAATCCTTTAATTTCTCTGCTAGAAGTAGGAAGGTTCTATTCTAATAGTATGTTTTTCCTTTTAATAATATTTAGACTTACAGTGTTTTCATGTGCACTGGGCCAACTTATTGAAGAAGTATGGAGTCCCTAAATGTTGATGTTGTAAACTACATTTGGTGACTAATCATATACTTTTTTGCAAAATCTTGTTGATAAGGCCCTTTAAGACACCGAAAGAAGGGGGATTGGATGTGGAACTGGAGATGCGTAAGCTATATTAGATTCTTTTGACGGTACAACCATTGTTGAACAAGCAGCACTGCATCAACAGAGGTTTCAACCTTGGCAGATGCACTGCCACTTGCTCAACAATGGTTATGCTGTCAAGAGAACTTTTCTTACTGCTGGCTCAACTTATTTGTTGCTTATTGCCCTGGCTCTTGTATTCCCTTCCAGGAGAGTCTTGATTCTCCTTTTTTCTTTTTTTCAAACTGGTATTAGTAATCAATATCAATCCCAACTAATTTATGAATTCTCTGTCTCTGTGTGTTCAGTCAATTCACCATACTTATGCTATTTTACATTAGTTGTCAATATTGAAGTGTGTGACCATCTCATCTAAAAGCTTAAACTTTTAAAGAGAACACACTTTTATTTACTTATGTCTTCAACACGCTCCCTCACGTGCAGGCTTGATTCTTTTTTATGAGCCAAGCACGTGAAAATTCTTTTTGATATTGAGTGACGGTGAGACTCGAACCTAGGACCTCAGCCTGGCTCTGATACCATGTCTAAAAGTCAACATACAACAACTCTCCAACTTTTCCATGTTATGAACTGGCTATACTTTGTGAAAACCCCCATAGGCAGAGCCTATCCTAGATCTTAATTTTCAATCCACCATCACTCTATAGAATATTCATTTGAATGAGGAGGAGCATAGATACCTGCTGAGTCCCGTGCAGAATTCCTTCCATGGAATCAATCAATTTCTTTCGACCAGCAGGGCTAGTAAGAGCACCTTTAAACTATACAAAGAGACAAAAAAGGTTGCAAGATAAACACTGTGTACGCAGCAAATAGGATGGATCAGCACATGAAGGGAGAAGATGCAAACAAAGTTTTGATATCACCAATGATCAATACACATTGAGATAGTGCTACACTGCATTTGCAGCCCCTGAAGTCCCCCTCCTATCTTTATTGATGTTAACCTTGTATCAAACAATTTTGTATTTCATTTCAGATTTTATTTGTAGTATTCTAGTAGCTCATGTACTTGTGACACCAATTTCAGTGAATAGTCTAGACAGTGATGGTTTCGAATTATTACACATTTCAGGATATTTCTGTCTTAATTTATTATTATTGTATTTTTAAATTGTTTAACTGCTTAATTATTTAGCTAATGTTGTCTTGTCTAGCAAGCGGATGTTAGGGGTCATCACGGCCCCGTGGTTGGGATTTTGGATCGTGACATATGGATCCCGGGGACACCAAGGAAAATTTCAATCTTTACTTGAATAGCAGCATGGGAACCATTTAACAGGAAAACTTGAAAAGAAGAACGATAATCCACCTATGTTTGTGCGTCATGTGCAAGCAGGAAGAGCCCATTTACTATTGTTTCATGGTTGCATTCAGTTTATGGTGTATGATGTGAATAATATTTGGGGTGGAGTGGCCTGACGCCATAGACGATAAGAGAATTACTCCTGCATTAGATATTCAGAAGAAAGACAAGTAGAGTATGGGGATATCGCTCCTAACATGGACAATTTGGAAAGAGAAAGAATAAAAGAGCTTTTAAAGGGGTGGAAAATGCTTTTTGTACATATTAGTTTTTCTGTTTCTGTTTTTTTTTTGTTGTATAATTTTGAATCACTTTCCATATCCCTACATGTGTTGATAATTGAATGTTCTTTGAAGAGAATCATGTCTTTTTTTGTAAGGTTATCTACTTTTTGTATACATTGTGTATGCAGGGTTTCCCATAAAATTAATTTCATAAAAGGGATAAAGGTTCTATTTTGCTTTGTACTATACCTGTGAGCTGATGGAATTCAGTAATGACGTTCTTTCCAACAAAATCGACCTATTTCTATTTAAACCATACTATACCTGTGAGCTTATGGAATTCAGTAACGATGTTTCCTTTAGCATCAATTCTTTTATCTCCAACAATATGTTGTAAGTAGCATAGTATTTGTGGGTTTGACGATGCTTGGCCTGCATATTCAGCGTTAACAAAGTGATTGACAAGGAGCTGAAGTGTTAGTCATGGTCAAAGGATGGTTTAAGTCACTAACTATGCTTGTACCTGGATATGAGTATAAAGTTCAGAAAAACGGAGTTCATACCTGCGTCAAAAAAGCTCTGTGAGAAGTATGATGTACCAGGCATATTAAGATAAATCCAACAAAATTCATGGCTAATAACAGGGACATGAACAAAGAAATCTTTTCAAGTTTATAAATATTTAGTAAAAGAGAAAATGGGGCGTCGAATAGGATCAGAGTAGTGAAGACACCATGTAGACTACAAAATAGCATCTTTTTTTCTCCGATGAAACATTATGCTACATTCTAGAAAGCATAACTAACCAGTAATAAAAGAGCTTGATTCTCGAGATAAAGAAAATTCTATGGGAGTAAATATATTTGATGCTCAATTTTCAAGAGAGGTGATGAGTAGACAATTAAAATATGTCATGTGATTTATGAATTTCATTTCAGGTAGGTACACATGATAAAATGGACCTTGAGCATAACTTAAACCTCAAAAGCTAACTCAAGCGGTGAGAATTGTACATCTTATGAGGAGACTGTAATAGACACTCTTACTGATTGTGGATTCTCGCATGCCTACGACTAAACATCTGGACCATGTGGTAACCTAACTGGGTAGCCCAATGTCGGGTAACACAACATCAGAGAGGGGTCTAACTCTAAAACCATGTTGAAAAAATAGACATTGGGCATAATAACAACAACAAAACAACTACCCAGTAAAGTCCCACAAAGTGGGGTCTGGGGAGGGTAATGCGTACGCAGACCTTACTCCTACCCCGAAAGGGCAGAGAGGCTGTTTCCAATCGACCCTCAACACAGGAAAATAAAAACAATAAAAGAAAAGACAATTCATTAATAACTCCAGCAGAAATCGTAGAAATAGTAACCTAAGCATGGAAATCATAAAACAAATGACATGCAATGATAATAGCCAGAAACTATCGTCCGGGAGCTCAATAAAATCCGTAAGCCATCTATGGCAAACCCTATCCAATCCCTCCTCACCCCGGTAATGAAGTAAGAAAAGCTCTAGTACCCCCTATCCTACAACCCTGATGCTTGACCTCCAGACCTTCCTATCAAGTGTCATGTCCTCGGTAAGCGGCAATCTTGCCATGCCTTGCCTAATCACCTCTCCCCAATACTTCTTAGGCCGCCCTCTACCTCTTCTCGAGCCCACCACCGTCAGCCGCTCACACCTCCTCACCGGGGCATCAAGGCTTCTCCTCCGCAAGTGCCCGAACCATCTGAGCCTCGCTTCCCGCATCTTCTCATCCACCGGGGTCACGCCCACCTTCGCCCGAATATCTTCATTCCTAATCCTATCTATCCTAGTGTGCCCGCACATCCACCTGAGCATCCTCATCTCCGCTACCTTCATCTTCTGAATATGGGAGTTCTTAACCGGCCAGCACTCTGCCCCATACAACATAGTCGGTCAAACCACATCTCTATAAAACTTACCCTTGAGTTTGGGTGGCACTTTCTTGTCACACAAGACTCCTGATACAAGCCTCCATTTCATCTGGCCCGCCCCGATACGATGAGTGACGTCCTCGCCGATCTCTCCGTCCCCCTGAATCACCGACCCGAGGTACTTGAAGTTGTCCCTCTTGGGGATGACCTGAGATCCAAGCTTCACGTCCCTGCCTACTTCACTCGACTCTGCGCTAAATTTGCACTCAAGGTACTCTGTCTTAGACCTGCTTAATTTGAAACCCTTGGACTCGACGGTCTGCGTCCAGACCTCCAGCCTCTCGTTAACACTGACTCTCGTCTCGTCAATCAAAACTATGTCTTCAGCAAATAATATACACCATGGCACATCTCCTTGAATATGGTGTGTCAGTGTCCATCACCAAGGCAAATAGGAATGGGCTAAGCGCAGATCCTTGATGAAGCCCCATAACCACCGGGAAATGCTCCGAGTCGCCTCCCACCGTCCTAACCTTAGTCTTAGCTCCATCGTACATGTCCTTGATCGCTCTGATGTAGGCTTCCGGCACGCCCTTTGCCTCCAGACATCTCCACAGCACCTCCCTAGGGACCTTGTCATACGCTTTCTCCAAGTCAATAAACACCATGTGCAAGTCCTTCTTCTTATCCCTGAACTGTTCCACCAATCTCCTAACAAGGTGGATAGCTTCCGTAGCGGAGCGACCCGGCATGAAACCAAATTGGTTGTCGAATATAGATGTCGTCTTCCTCACCCTCTCCTCAACCACCCGCTCCCAGACTTTCATGGTATAACTTAGTAATTTGATACCCCTATAGTTGTTACAACACTGGATATCACCTTTGTTCTTATACAAGGGCACCACTGTACTCCACCTCCACTCCTCCGGCATCCTCTTAGTCGTAAAAATTAAGTTGAACAACCCAGTCAGCCACTCCAATCCTGTCCTACCCACACATTTCCAGAACTCAACCGGAATTTTGTCCGGCCCGGTCGCTCTACCCCTACTCATCCTACGCAACGCCCCCACGACCTCCTCCACCCTAATGCGCCTACAATACCCAAGATCACGACGACTCTCCGAATGCCCCAGCTCCCCTAGCTCTATATCCCGATCCCCCTCCTCGTTAAGAAGACCACGGAAGTACGACTGCCACCTCTGCTTAATCTGAGACTCCCCATCAATACTCTACCATCCTCGGCCTTGATGCACCTCACTTGGTCTAGGTCCCGAGCCTTCCTCTCCCTCGCTTTAGCCAACCGAAATAACTTCCTTTCCCCGCCTTCTTCCCTCAATTCCTCGTACATACGACCAAACGCCGCATTCTTGGCCTCCGAGACCGCCAGCTTCGCCTCCTTCCTCGCCACCTTGTATCTTTCCCTGTTCACACTCCTCTCCTCCTCGCTTGTGCTCCCTGCAAACTTCGCGTACGCTACCTTCTTCGCCTCCACTTTTCCCTGAACTGCATCATTCCACCACCAGTCGCCTTGATGTCTGCCTGAATAACCCTTCGCTACCCCTAGCATATCCCTCGCCGCCTCCCTCACAAAGTTTGCCGTCACCGTCCACATAGCGCTCGCGTCCCCAGTACTTCTCCAAGCTCCACTATCAAATACGACCCTAAAAGCTAGCTCAAGATTGATGAGGATTGCCCGACCATATAAGCAAACTATAACTAATATACTTAACCAATATGGGACTCTAAGAGCATCAAACTAAGGTTAGAGAGGGGGGGAGTGTGTGTGTGCCAACGAGCATGCCTCAACCACTTAAGGATAGCACATGTTATTCCACCACCACTTGATTGTTGTGGTAAGTGAATGATAACACGAGCACAATTCGCTATCTGCAGTAATCAGTGTGCTTATGAATAAACTCCTACCGGAAATACGATATCATAACATAACGACCTCTGAATTAGATTACGTTCCCTTAAACAACTATGTCAGACCACCTAAATCGTGATTCAAAATGTTTGACATAGATCCAATAATCAAAGGAACTACACTTCTCATACCGGGATCAACTCAAATAAATAAACAAAAAACAATTTATGGGCTTTATATAACAAGAGTTGTGGTAATTGATATGTGAAACCATCTAATTTTCTACTCTTTGTCCCGGTATCTTTCTTTAACTATAAATATGATGAACAGTTCCGGATCTCCAAAACTAGTGCTCCAACTCTTTTGTTGTTCAACTACAGTATAATATGTTCAAACATCAAAAGTTGGACCAGATGATAAATGATCTTGAAATCACAGTGTCAAAGTTTCTCATACCTAAGGACAATAATAAATACATGAAGCCAAAAAATGCAGGAGAAAGACAGAACGTGGAACTGTTAGTTTATTTGACTCATGCCGCACTTATACTTTTCCACATATCTAAGGTGCTCTTTAACTAAATACAAGCAAAGAATCCAATTGTATAAGAAAGTCGCGGTGGCTGGTACAACAAGTATCATCTTTACAAACCTTCATCTGATAATTAACTAATTAACCATCTTCAATGATTTGGCGGCGTTAATGAGAGTCTGGAGGTTTAGAGGCAGACCCTGGAGTCCAAAGGTTTCAAATTGAGTAGGACTAAGACGGAATATCTGGAGTGTAGGTTCAGCAGCGTGACGAGGGAAGCGGACATGGTAGTGAGGCTCGACTCACAAGTCATCCCCAAGAGAGAAAGTTTCAAGTACCTAGGGTCAATCATCCAGGGATATGGGAAGATCGACAAGGATGTCACGCATCGTATTGGGATGGGGTGGATGAAATAGCTTTTGGAGTCTTGTGTCAAAAAGAAGGTGTCACCGAAACTAAAAGGTAAGTTTTACAGAGCGGTGGTTAGACCGACTATGTTGTATGGGGTTGAGTGTTGGCCAGTGAAGAATTCACATACCAAGAAGATGAAAGTAGCTGAAATGAGGATATTGAGATGGATGCGCGGGCATACTAAACTGGATAAAATAAGGAATGAAGATATTTGGGAGAGGGTGGGCGTTGCTCATGTTGACGACAAGATGCAGGAAGCGAGGCTTAGGTGGTTCGGGCACGTGCGGAGGAGAACCATAGATGCCCCAGTTAGGAGGTGTGAGCGGTTGGCTTTGGCAGGAATGAGAAGAGGCAGAGGGCGGGGTGATCAGGCAGGACATGGCGCGGCTTCAGATTTCCGAGGACATGGCTCTTGACAGGAACAAGTGAAGGTTGAGCATTAGGGTGGTAGGCTAGGGGGTAGTCGAGAGTTCTTCTCTCTTTGTACCGGGTAGTCTGATAGAGTTTTATTTAGGTTTGTTAGCGGTCTATGTTGTGTTCACATTGTTGTTTTTCATAGTTTTGTGTTATTGTCCTTTCACTTATTCGTTGTTGTTATTTCTTTGTGACATCTTTTGTTGTTACAGGCCTTTTCTTTTGTTTCTTTCTGATATTATTGTCTCTTTTATTGAGCCGAGAGTCTCCCGGAAACAGCCTCTCTACCCTTTTCGGGGTAGGGGTAAGGTCTGCGTGCACTCTACTCTCCCCAGACCCCACTAGTGGAATTTTACTGGGTATGTTGTTGTTGTAACCATCTTCAATGATTAGTTCTAGAAACTTTCCTATCGTACGAAAATGCCTTATTTTGTTTTTCTAGAATCAAATAAGGAATGTCTTATTGACGAAGTAAAATTTAGAGTGTTCAACTCCCCTCCTATCACCCTGCCCCTTTTTAAAGAAAAACTGCAGGCGTTTACAACAATGTACTTGCCTCCTATAAGTTTTTGAGAACAGTGAAAAACTTCAGTAGTTTTATTGGAGCAGCAGAGTCAAACTTTGAGTTTTAAGACACATTTATATAGGGAATGAATGATTCCAGACAACATAACATTTGACTCTATGTTCCCAAAGTATGCAAGTTTTCCTCATCTCTTTTCCTATTAACGTTTTTAGGAAATAAGGTACTAGAAGGAACATTGATACATTAAGACAAGGAATTGACATGAGCAATGAAAAAAAAGATGAGGAAAGAATTCTTGATACTTCCAGTTGTAAGCAATGAATCCACTAAATTTGAAAGCAGCCATATTCAAGGGCGTCCATTGCAGTTACCAAGGGCGAAAATCGCAAAAAAGCTCTAAGGTTCGCTGGGCTTTAAGCGCAAAGCACTAATAAAGTGTGGGTTTTAACAAAGAAAGGCGCAATGGAGGAAAAATAGAAAGATGTATGTGTAGTCCTAGACTAATAAATATAAGCATGAATAACATATATATATATATGGATAAAGAAAATGAAATAGATAACGATAAAGTCATCGATTGTTTAGTGTCACCTCTTCAGGATTACGCTCATGCAGGAAAAATATGCATTAGAGCATTGATGACGACACTGAAGCGCCCGCGAACAACAACGCATTGCTCTTGCTTATACAATATCAGAAGACAACTGAAGTTCAACATTACCTAAATAATCAAGAAACTAAAAAGACCATTGAACATAATCCATCAGATCTACACCCTACAAGCTAATTTGCTCTTATGTAGTTTTCATCTCCAAAATCATCATGGAGAGATGCTGGAGAATCAGATCCCACCTCTGCTTAGCTACTTCACAACAGTAAAACTCTGAGACATTTATAAATCTCAAACAGAAAATCCTCTATTAAATTTTGTACACAGGTCCTCTTTCACTTAGAAAGTTGAACCATTTATAAAATAGTAAGGCAGCTACCATTTATAAGCAGCAGGTGAAAAGCCAAACCAGGGTTTTTTAAATCAATACCATAACCGATTGCTTCTATTCATATTGCAGGTAAATGCTACTCTATCAATATCGTAGCTAAAAGCTACTCCATTAATTCTTGAAAGCAAAAACCTCTTCACAGATTTAAGAGCTTACCAGATTTGGGCTACGATGAAACGAGGTTTCATTGATAAATGATGAAACTCTTTAAAAAGTTCAAGTACCTTTAGGCCTCATTTGTGTTTTTTAAGATTAAGACGTCTGAATTTGAATACACATCTTAATATCAAGATATGTATTAAGATTAAGACATCTGAATCTGAATTCACATCTGACTATATTAAGATGTGCATTAAGATCTTAATAGAAATAATTAAGACTGTTTAATTTTTTACATCTGAATGTATAAAATTTATCTTTATTTAAAAATTAATAAACATAAATTCAAATATAATACTAACTAAACTATTATTCAATAAAATATATAGTTTTTTAAAATATGATAGTTGTTGGTGGTGATGGCTAACGGGTGAATACCGACTAGAGGTTGTGGTTGGTGATAATTTTGGTTGATGATGGTGGTTCATGCTAGTAGCTAGTAGTGATTGGTAGCGGTGGAGATTATGATTGAAGATGGTGGTGGTGAGTGGTGATAATTAATAATGGCGGATGGCGGTAGTAGTTGTGACTGAGAAAGGTAGTGGGTGGGTGGTGGTAGGTTATAATAATGGGCAGTGTCGGCTATAAGAAAAAGTCACTCAGTGAATCGGTGGATCACACACTTGGAGACAGGGACAGGGGCATGCCTGACTCTTTAGGAAGTAGTTGTTATGGTGATGGAGTGGTCAGTTGTGGTAGTTGAGGTGAACAAGTATTGATTGTGGGTGAGAATGATATATGGTGGTCGGAGTGGTGGTGATGGTCGATAATGGTGGCGGCTATGATTGAGGATGATGGTGGTGTGGTGGTGGTGGAGGTGGTGGTGGCGGCATGGTGGTAGTTGATAATGGTAAACGGTGGCGGCAGTTAATAATGAATATGTGATAGCATCTTAATGAAATTAAGTTTCTGTTATAGATCTTAACCATACAGACCCATTAAGTGATTGTGAAGTAAAAAAAACAAACACACATAATGAGTAAGATCTGAATAATTAAGATTCAGACTTTAAAAACAAACGCACTTAATGTCTGAGATCTGAATGATAAAGATTCAGACCTCTATTAGGTGCAAACAAATGAGGCCTTAGATAAGGCTAGACTCCCACATAATCCTTAGCTTGAATTTGCTCCAGATAAAAGTTTTCAAAGAGCTAGAGTTTACTTGGTTTTTAAGTCAATAACGCAGTTCTACACCAACGCAACATGCACGGCTCCTTATATTTCTTTTTCTTGTTAAGAAAAAAAAAGTTAAGGAAAAGAAAACATTTTATAGAAAGCCTGACTCCTTATATTTCTGAGCACACTAAAAAGGAATTTCTAAATTCAGCAGGGAGGAAAAGTTTTTTGCACAGAAGGGAAAAGCAGTAATAGAGGAACGTACTGAATGAGTTCAGCTTGTGATGGCACATTCTCGAGCAGCCGTTTCAGTGACAGAGTTGACCGCAGCTTAGCTGCAAGTTCCTATCAAAAGTTAACCTTAAATTTTACCTCAAGTACAAAGATGTTGTGTTTTAAGTAGAAAGATGTTGTAAGCTTCTGACCTTACTTTATGAAAAAGAAGATGCTGTAAATTTAAATAGAAAGATGCAACCCATGTAAATTGAAAGGTGAAGCTACAAGGACAGACAAAATAACTGCATATCACAGTGTTGCATATCGAGGACACTGTCATACTTGAATTAGCAAATCTGATCCAACAATGTCTTTGGGATTTTATGTTTTTGGTTCTAAAAGCACGGTTCTGGAAATTCATGTTTGATAGTTACTTCGGAACCCTTAATGGGAAGTTCAAACTACTTAGCATGGGCTTCTTCTGTTGAGTTGTGGTACAAGGGTCAACGTGTTCAAGATCACCTAACCAAGAAGGCTAGTGATGGAGATGAAAAGGCCAAAGCACTCTGGGAGAAAATTGATGCTGATTATGTCCTTTGTTTCGTCCATTCCGGACATTTAAAGTTGACAAGGATTCTTTTTCAGAAACATGCATGTAATTTAAAGCTTATAATCAGTTGAAAACCACAAATAACAACAGGCTATAGAAGACAAATGTCAAAAGCATCCTTTTGATCCCAATAATGATCTTCAATTCCTACCATAACCATCAAGGCTAGCACAGAGAATTTATACCCTCAAGATCGTACTTTCATCTTATATTACCTTTTTTGAGCCAAAACCTACCTTAGATTCTTGGTGTTTCTAGACATCTGCTCTAAACAAGTGTGAATTTATTTACTTCCTTTCTGGGGGTAAAGCACAATCTAGTAATTACAATATCGGTCCTTATCAACTAGTAATTCTTCTTTTTTAATAAGCTTATCAACTAGATTCTTCAAAATCCGAGTAACAACTAATATCTCCAAACATAAAATGGAAAGGGGCATGCTAATGTAGCAGTGACATACAGAAGACTCACAAAGCAAGAAGCCAAGACCACATAACATTGACTAAATAAAAAGGTTGATTTAATTCAGGGTCCACCAAATTCTTTATAACTTCGGTAAAACTGAAGCAGCATCTAGGTATGTGTAATGAACATACAAGCCCCACAAACAAAGCATAAACTTCTGTCTGTGGCATATCAGAGAAAAGCTCTCAAATTGGTCGGCCACGAGAAATTAGAGAGGACTCAACTCAGAAGCTTGATTATTCCCTCAAGTTCGGTAGGGAATTTAGAGTAATCTACAAGTGTTTAAAGTATGGTAAGTATAAATTATGAATCAAATCATAATCAAATTCCAAATAAAATTAATTTCCAATTAATAGTAACTCCCCCAGTCTTACCACTCCTCAAGTTAGAGCATACGTATCATAAAGTCCAAGCTTGTTACAAATGTATTGAATCCAAGGTCCTCTGAGGATTTAGTAGGAACATTTGCTAGCTTGTCTTCTAGCTGACAAAGCTTGTGCCTATGCATCCGGGGTTAATCCATATGCCACACAAGTTTTTACATACACTTAAACTCGTTTCATTAATTAAAATGAGCCAATTGTGTGATGTTTATGTGTTAATAATTGATTATGACGTTTGAATATTAAAGTGGATGTTGATTTGGGTGGTGGAAGTGAGTTGGAGGTGACACGGGTGAATATCATAGCAAAAAGGAAACTAATGAAATTAAAAAGTTGGACCAGCTACAAGTCGATCACGTACCGCGTGAAGGCCACACGCTATAGTGTGCCAGCATGACCCACCTCGTGGAACATGATCTAGGATGAGGGAGTTCACACAGCGAGGCAAAACACCTGAGGGCCACTGAGTGGCCAATGCATGAAGCCCATGTGGTAGGCTGACCATGTCATGAATGGCGAGGCCACACGATGTGAAGAAGAGACTTTAATCATGTGAGAGCACCATTGCTGACCGGTATCAGGCCTTAGCACTATAAAAGCTGAGAGTCGAGATTTTGTTCCCAATTCTCGAAGTTTTGAGCAAGGACGCAACTTCTATAAAGAATTTTCCCCAAGACTTGATCCAACAAAAAGGTGAGATCATTAAGTCATTTGGATTATTTAATGCTCACTAATGTGAATCTCAACCTCCAGAAACATAAGATTTTGCCTAGAAACCCAAATTCCAAAAAGTTTCTTCAAAAATCAAGAAGTTGGGTTTTTGATACCTTGAGGTAATTTCGCTTTCTTGGGCTTGTTGTATGAGCTATAATAATATAGGTAGATGACATATGGTGGAGTTTGGTCATTGTTTAAAGGTTGAGATGATACTCACTTGGATGGATTTATGGAGGTTGTTATGATGTAATGTTGAATCCAAATAGTGGTTTGGTGCATTAAATGGTATTGAATAATCAAAAATGGTATTAATGACCTGAAGGCAGGATGGGAATAGAATGGTTGAATCAAGACCTCACCCTAGGTTATGGGTGGATGGCCTAGAGCCAAATTCCAATAGTTGACTTGGATTCCATAATCGTTGAATGGCATGAGTAGAGAGATTAGAGAGGATTCAACTCAAAATTTTGATTATTCCTTTGAGCTTGGCTGGGAATATATAGCAACTACAAGCTCTTACAGTATGGTAAGTGTGTAATTACAAATAAATCAGTCAAATCAATCTTGTACAACTTTAACAAGCCAAACTCATCTAAATTTTATTTTAATATAGCAAATAACATCTCACTGAATCACACAAAGTTGGTATTGAAACTACAAACTCGGCTAATTATTTGAAACTAGGTTTAGATAACAATAGTGTCATCATGGAAAATAACGAAACATAAATCCACATGATAGGATACAACATTTACGTCAGAAGTTTACACTCAATACAGGAAAGTGATCAAGGAAAAATTATAACATTTTTGCCAAATTTATGAAGCTGGATTAGAAAAGGAAAATAGAATGATAAAGAAAATAGATTTTGGATTTCACACTGATACTGTTTTCTTCTAGTTGAAACAAAACTGAATTCCATGACTAATCCTCAAGGGCGTAATTTAATCTATTGCAGAATGAGAAGTAAAGCAGGTTCTTACCATCTTTGCAGAATGAAGCTTCTCAGTGGAATCCCTAAAAGTATGGTCCAAAAGGTTTCCCTCTTTGCCTCTTTGCAGTAGTTGGTCAAACTCATCAACCTTAGTTTGCAATGTAGCATGTTCACATTGGAGTTCAGATTCTTGTGCCTAAAAGAGTGAGTGAATCCCGATATTGATTAATTGCAGATTGATAAACATGACCGAAATTCAAAATCAAATCAGATAGAGTAGCTTCTTACCACTTCTTCCATTATATGACTCTTTCTGAATATTCCAATGGTAGCTCCTGCAAATTGCATACAACAGCCATTGGGACTCAAAAGTAAGATCAAACGCTAAATCAAGGAGATCAATGGAATGGTGATCGGATTACTTACCCCTCTCTCTCTCTTTTGCAATTCTCTCTTCTTTCTATGTCGAGACGACAACTTTTAAAAAAAAATAAGAATGCCTGCGATGCTGATAATTTGAAAGAATATTAATATTATAAAACTATAATTTAATATATTATTTATTTTTTTAAAGTTATTATTTATTATTTAATATAGTGTACAAAAATATAACAAAATCTATATAAAATCAAAGGATATACATTAATGTCACGCCCCGACCTCGGGAAGCGCTACCCGCACTCACCAGAGTTACTCGGTCAAGCAAAGCATGCATAGTGTCGTCTACCCCTTCACCCACAAATCTATCTATATAGAATAACTGTAGGGATAATTATATTCACGAATAATAATTGACTTTTGTCATTTCTGTTGCAATTCAACGTGCTTCTTCCATTTTTTTTTTCAAATGGAGGATAGGAACCAAAGGGTGGAGAAGAGATATGATGCAAAGTGATATTCCTCTTTGCAAGTTTCATAACTCTATAATACTCATGCAGAAGGGTATGTTTATCCCCTTGTCGAGAATAGAAGCAAAGGCAAAGTAATTTCTTGCAGAAATATTTATTTGATTATGGTGTCTCAGGAAGTCATCTCCTATTATTAGTAAATTTCCTCAGTTTCTGGAGTTTAGTATGGCTTCAATTTAAGCCTTCTAATATTAGTGCATTTCTTATTACATGTTAATTTTGATAATAACTAAAGTTCCTTCTAATATTTTGGCTCAAAGCACCGGAGAATTACATGTTATTTTTTATATCAAACTACCATGGCGTACTTCAAATATTAAGAAGTTCCATATCCATACCTTCTAATTATGGGTGATAGAAAGGATTCAAGTGTCAAATTACTTCAAATGAAAGTCAATTCTCCGGTGATTACTGCTTTCCCCCTAATGTGGAATCCATTGACTTTTCGCTTCACTTTTTAGAATTGCAAATGAAGGAGGCATTTGCAGTATCGACAGTTTCTCGTGCAAGATTACCAACATGAAGGTTCTTTTGTCGAAATCATCGACTCGTTATTAGATATTTGCATTTGCTAGCCCCAAAGTGAGGATCCATCCCTTAAAATCAAGTAATTTGTGAATACCAACATTTACTGATTGGGTGGTATGAAAGAAATCATCTATAACAGTCGCAATGAGGTTCATCTGTCGAGTAATACTTGTCACGACCCAATTCTCCCTCCGACTGAGTCTCGTGACGGCACCTAGTCTAGACGACTAGGTAAGCCTATACCTTAAGCGAAATTTATATAAAACAGGTAAAATAACAGTAAGTGAAATAAATCATAGTAAAGTCGACGCCGCTCGGCATTAACAGTTACTTTACCCAGAACCCGGAATATCACAATACATCACAAGCTACTCTACTGCTCAATATGTACAACTGGATAGAAAAGACCGTATAGTTTCATCTACAAGTACTACAACTTCAAGATAGGAAGGGGACTCGGAGATCTGCGGACGCTGCAGATTATACCTCGAGTCTCCTGATACTGCTGCTGCTGGCTAGCTGAGATACCGCGTACTAGGACCTGGATCTGCACATGGGGAAAACATGCGCAGAAGGGCGTGAGTACTCCACATTCGGTACCCAGTAAGTGCCAAGCCTAACCCCAGTCAAGTAGTGACGAGGTCAGGTAGAGGCCCTACTGAGGTTTGCAAAGTAACAGATATAGAGAACAAGTAAGTAAAACAGGTGATAATCGACAGGAATTATAAGTAAAGGCTAGCAAGAAACGGTATAATCAAATGCTCGGATCAACGCAATATATATATAAAGCTCTGTAAGAAAGTAAAGGTACAATGCAATGCAATATGAGGGAAAGGCTCATGTCTCTGCCCGCAATCCCTATGTATGCAATGCAATATGAGGAAAAAGGCTCAGGTCTATGCCCGCAATCCCTGTATGCAATGCAGAATGAGGGAAAGGCTCAG